>CAKNXH010002213.1:121450-163085 GCA_932178445.1 Andricus quercusramuli | reverse complement strand
CAATTTTCAAAAATATTTTCCTTGGTTTTTTATTATTTTAGATAATAGGCATTATTTATTATATGCAAAATTTTTGAAGTAATATTAACTTTATATGTGAATTTACAAATTTTGCCAGACAAAAAATAAATAATAATCCTGCGCATAGTACGCGTGTTTTTTCTCTAGTTAGATTAGTGAAATATACGAAACTATTTTCAATTTGCATATTAGTAATCCCGGTCACTGAATTTCATTCCCCGTCATCTCCCGATGATTCTGATTTCCCGGTCGGGAGACACCCTGCTAAAAATTTGCACTGCTTTAAACCTATAATTCTCTGCCAATTGATTTCCATCCTCCAATTACTTTCCCTTGATGCATTCCACTTTCCTATCCCTGCATTTCAACCTACCCAGAATCGTCACTCACTTTCGATTTAAAGCTAAATCTGTCTGGTGTAGAGATCCAGTTCGCCGCTCTGATTGTGAGTCCAAGACACGAGAGCCTAAGAGGAAAAGAGAAGAAAAGAAAAAAAAACGAGGGAAAAAAGAGTAGAGAGGAAAGCATGTCGTACGTAAAGATCGGTGCACGATTTGGATAATCGCCGCTGCACTTTGCTGTAAGCAGTTACTTTACGCTTTCTCGGATAGTGATCTCCATCATAACTTAATGGCGTAACCATACTACCGTATAAAGCACACAATCGGATTTCCTGGTTGCCGGCCGTCTAAACGGGTCCAAAGCCAAGGAGTGCTAATGCATCGCATAGAGGAGAAAGACGGATGGATAGTGTGGCAAAATGCGAAATGTTGGGCCCAGCCGGGCACCCACCTAATACCTGTGACCGCCCGCAAATATAATATAAATAAGCCTGTAATATAACGAGGACTCGGGTATTTGATCGGCCCCAGGATAGAGCTCCTATCTCTACGGGATCTCTTGGAATCGGTTTTTAATAAGGTTGATAAAGTCAACTGGGCGGAAAGATAGGTGGGACGCGAAGAGGGTGAGGATGTCGGGTACCTGCCTCCAAAGCGGATGTACCGCGGAAATAATTCACGCGTTATCTACGCCATCTTCCCAGGAGTGCAGCATCTTCCTCGGATCTTTAGTAGTGCACCAGCTGCGGCTACAACGTCACTTGACGTTGCGGCACGAATTCTCGGCGGATCGCTCCTACGGAGGCCAAAGCCGCGAAGCCGTCACGAATTTCACCTTACGCTATCCCACAATGTTTTTTAAATCTTCTAGGTCCCAAAAAAGATTCGCTAGTTTCCTCTTGAATGAAATTCGCAGAGTTAACATTAGCTCATAAGAAAAAATAATTATTGTGGAGTTTCCTTTTTACACCAGAGACCAAAAGGGCCATGGCCTAGTGCCAGCAAATATTTTTATCCCTAACAAAAATAGACTCCTTTGTAACCAAAGAATTGAATTTTCAATCAAAAGAGAGTGTTCAGTCCCGGAAGAAAAAAAATGTCAACCACATCGTTGAATTTTCAACCAAAAAGTATGACTTTTAAGCAAAATTGTTGATGTTTCATCAAAATAATAAAATTTTCAATAAAATAATAAAATGTTTAACAAAAAAAAACATGAATTCGGACCTAAAAATATAATAGTTCATTCAGTAGAAATCGGGTAAGCTTATTTGAAATCATGGGAAAAAGAGGATTTCTTCAAGAAATGAGAAGAAGAGAATAGGGGAAAGAGTGTGAAATCTGGAAAATTGAAAAAAGGACGGGAAATGTTAGAGTGGACTAGGGCGCCCCGAGACAAAACCCGGCTCTGTCATGCAAGTTTCAAATTTGAAAATGATCGGTTGCAAGAAACTCTCATTCCTAGACTTTAAATTTTAAGCTTTCGTAATTCAGGACCCCATAAAGCAATCACGAAGTAAATAAATTTAATAAATTCCGAATCTGGCAGAAAATTTAATTGCCCCCTTGTCCTTAACGTTGAACACATTTTACGCCCGTTCAAGTTCGCATATACGGCCAGCAATCCGTGCGATCGCCCATGGCACCGAGATTCGCCAGGGGGAAAGGGAATGGTTGCAAATTCTGGGCACGCCATATTTGGAGGCGCAAAGTTCCGGTTCTTCGAGCTAAGCGTCGAGCAACAAGAAACCATCAAGTCCCCAATTGTCTGATTGATTCCAATTAATTACTCTAATTTGATTTGTTTCCTTTACTCCTTTCAGTAAAGGAATTATCACTAAATGTAATTTATAATAATATAATAATTAATATATATATATAATATATATAATATATATAATAAATATATTCATAACTAATAATTAATTAATATTACCTAATTTGGGGTAATATCATTTCTTACTTAAGGTGGGAAGAGATAAAATGGAAAAAGTTTAATTAAGAGAGTTAAGATCAAAATTAGCTACAGGCCTCGGACTCACTTTAGAGGTGAAAAATAATACGGTAGTGTCACAACATTTAGAAAATAGGGAGAAAATAGTGTCATAAAAATTTCCAAGCATTGAACTTATGTGTAGTCCGAATTTAAAAATGTATAGTCGGAAAAAAAGTGTACAATGGAAAATAAATTTTAGTTAACAGGAAATTTCCACTTTTCTAGGCTAACATTTTTATAGTATTAAAAATGAACTTCAATGTTTATTTAGAATTTTTTTCCCTAGTCTATAAATTATCAAAATTCCTATTTATTTATCGCAGACTTTGGTTAAGAATTCATCTTTTTTGGTTAACAATTGAATTATTCTATTTAAAATTACACAATTTTGTTAATAAGGCATACTTCTTGGTTCTACATTCAACACTTTTGTTGCAAATTCATCTTTTTGGCTTGATAATTCAACAATTTTATTGAAATTTTTTTCCTTGAATAAATCAATTTTTTGCTTGAAAAATCATCTATAGCTCGAAAATTCATATCTTTTTGTAGAAAATTCACCTTTTCCTATTAAAAATGCAACTACTTAGTTGAAAATTAATTTGTTTCGGTTGAAAATTAACTTGTGTGTTGAAAATTCAGCAGTTGTATAAAAAATGTGTACTTTCAGCTCGAATATTCAACACTTTGATAGAAAATTTAACTATTTGGTTGAAAATTTATATATTTTGTCGAAGAATTGCTTTTTTTTGTTTGTGAAATCTAACTTTTTTATTTTAAATTAAGATAATTCTTTTGTTAAAATATCAAATATTACATTTTCCCCTTAAAAATTCATATTTTAGGTTGAAAATTCAACTTCTTGGTTGAAAGTTGAACAACTTTCTTGGAAGTTAATTTTTTTGATTGAAAATTCATAATTTTAGATGAAAATTAGTTGTTTTTTTTTATCAGAATTAATTTTTCAACAGTAAATTTAATTATTTTTTGAAAATTCAACTGATTGGTTGTAAATTAACTTATTTGTTGAAAATTTATATTCTCGGATTGAAAATTGAATTGTTTTACAGAAAATTTTTTCCCTTGGTTGGAAAATTCAACAATTTCGTATAAAATTAAACTATTAGGTACGACATTAAACTGTTTTGTAGAAATTACATTTTTGATTGAAAATTAATTCTCCTAACTGAAAATTTAACTACTCCGTCTGTGATCAAAAACTAATCTTTTGTAGTCTACAAATTTACATATTTATTTAAAAATTTTTAGAAACAAAAAAAACTAAAAGATTAAACAAATATTAATTAATCTTTCAGGTGGAAAATTCAACTATTTGGTTAAAATTGATATATTTTGTTGAAAATTCGTCTTTTCTGGTAGAAAATAATTTTTCGTTACAAATTTTGAGCCTAATATCACATCCATTGTTAAAACTATCTCGTTAAAAGTTCAAGTAATTTGTTCAAAATTCGTCTTTTTTTCTTGGAAAATGAATATTCGTGGTTAAAATCCAACTATTTAGTTAAAAATGTATGTATTTTGTTGAAAATTCGTCTTTTCTGGTAGAAAATTAATCTTCTTGGTTAAAAATTCACCTATTTGGTTAAAAATGTATGCATAACGTTGAGGATTAATATTTTTTGGTAGAAAATGAAGCTTCTGTGTTAACAATTCATCTTTTTGGTTGAAAATTTAACAACTTGGTTGAAAATTCAACTGTTTTATAGGAAGGTTATCTTTTGTTTAAAAATGCAACTTTTTTGTTTAAAATTAATCTGTGTTATTAGGAGATTCGATTATTTTGTAGGAAATTCGTTCTTTTTGTTCAATTCAACTGTTTTTGTTTTAAAATGAAAATGTTGTATTGGTTAAAAGTTGAACGACTTTGTTAATTCATAAGAAACCATAATATTCACCCCCCTCCTCCCTCAGATTGTCTAATGTTACTTTGTCAAAACTTACAAACCCTAACTATTTTAGCGAATTAGCAAAGAAGTTCAAAAATATTTGTCAAGGAAAAATAAAGAAATAGTGGCATTAGTGCACAATTGTGATAAAATAGTGTTTTTACTGTGTTTTTTTAGAAAAAGTAGCAAAATAGTGTCATCGCTTAAAACAAGTGTCAAATAGCAATATTATGGTGAGTCCAAGACCTGGAACTAAATTTTTCGCAAGTTTAGTTTCCCGAGACTGTGTTTTCGAAGAAGAGAACCTATTATTTTAAATAAGAGCACATGTGAAAGAGACCCAAGAAAAAATTCACTCACCGGTTAGATGACTGCCAGTGAACTCGAAGTCGTCGTCCTGGTCCCAGTGTTTGAGGCTCAAATTAGAAAGTGAAGTGGCGTTGGCGAATTCCAAGTTTGCGAAATGCCAATCTAATATTTGGCGGTCCTTTGATGATAGATAAACATCACTGAAACAAATTTGAGAATTATTAGTTCTGGTAACTAATAATTAAAAAGTATATAAAAGCAAAACGAAACAAAGAGAATTCTTCTTTAATAATTTCGGCATTAATCAAAACAGGATTTTGATGATACTAAATAGTTTTTTAATCTATTAAGAATTACCTTGGTGGCGAAGCTTCTAATTCCTGCAGCTTCGCCTCGATTTCTTTCTGTTGCTCTGCAAGCTGATCCCACTCCTAGAATAAAATAATAATTAAAAATATGTAAAAGTAAGGACTGAAGTAGATAGAAGTTATTAGAGAAATTTTTTAAAATTAATACTTTGCAAACATTGTGTAGATCTCGCAGTTTTGATCTGAGAACAAACTCCTGCGTAATGTCTCTCGCTTGTTTACTGTCCGACATTTCTTTATATTGCTTGTCCAATTCAACCAGGCGTTCTTTAATTGCGATCATCTGAAAACGGAAATTTTTATTTAACTTGTGATCATATTTCGATTACAGGATTACATGTTATTTAATTTAAATTTTATTTAAATTGAATGGTTATAAAAAGGAAAACATTATAAATTTCAAGCATCCAAGAATGAAGAATGTGAATCTATAATCCTTCCAAAAATAAAGAATTACAAATTGGAAACGTTTGAAACTAAGCAAATACGAAAACAATATTCAAGATTGAACAAATGAGTTCCCATTTGCAGGATTTTAAATTGAAAGTTACACATAAAATGTTAAGAACTGAAAAATGAACAGCCAAAGAACATAAAAATTAAACTATCAAAAATGTCAACTTCTACATCTAAAAGCATTTAAACTTCAATAATTTAAAATCTGAAACAAAATATAAGAAATTCTACTTAAAAGGGTTTTAAAAAAATGTATAAATTAAAAAACTTTCAAGTTGAAAATATTAAAAATTTTATATTTTGAAATCTGAGGCATTGGAAATTCTTTCATTAAAAATTAGAAATGTTCAAGAAATATTGTCCTGAAAGTCAGTTTTTAAAGTCGTTCGAATTTCAAGGCACATCTTTTTTTTCCTTCAGCAAATATTTGTAGGTTTTGCAATTTTGCAAGTAATAATTGATGAAAGCTAGATTTTTCGAAAGCAAAAAATTTCAATATTTTTTCACTTCAACTCGCGCTAACTTAATCAATTTTGAGATCTTATCAATTTTATTAATACTAAATTACACTGTTGACTATTTTGAAACTGCTTAAGGAGGAAGAACGTTAATATTTTAATAAACATAAAATTTGTTATTTTTTTAAGGCTTTGCAAAGTCATGAATTTTAACCTTCAAGCGCTTCGATTATCAAGCGAATTTTAAGCAATGGAAAACTTCCAGTGAGAAAGTTGTTGAATAAGATCTAAATAAGTTTTCTGGAAAGTCTTATCCTAATCGGATTAATGGTTAAAAAATTATGAATGTTTTAAATTGCGTGCCTCCTCGGCTGCGAACGTGTTGTAACGGACGATATGAAGCATTTGGTAAAATTGTACATTTATGTACCCGAAATGACCGGAAGTGAGTAAGTTTTATATTTGGAGACACGCCAATTATTAGTAAATAATTATACAAATTTAAATTACCTATGTAATTACTATGTTAAATATCTAACATATGTAAGAAGGAAGTTTTCGTTCTCAAATATAGAAGGAACTTTAGTATTTTAACGATCCCTCAACACAAGCTTTAAAGTCTTATGTACATTATAAAAAGAACATTCATTTTTTAACGGAACACTCACTTTAAAATTATAAATATAAAATGATCTTCGATATTTTAACAGAGATGGCTAGTAACTGAATATAATTACAAACACATTTTTTTTTTTTGAAGAGCGAGACGATATTAATTGAAAAAGTAAAATTAAATCTGAAAAATTCCCGGTTTTGAACAACATGCCTGGCTATTTCAAGGTTTTTTTTTCCGGTGCTCAAAATTCCAGGCTAATTTCTGGTTTTTTCTGTCAGTGGCCACCCTGAATACGCAACAAAACTTTCTGCGTTTGTGTAGGTCCAACAGAAACATCGGAAATGTGTAAAAATAATTTAAAAAATGAATAAATACCCTGTGTTGATTTGATATTAGTCTACCCTGCAGAGCCAAGTACTGACGGAGATGAGTAACTTGTCTTTGTTTCACGCCTTGTTCCTGCAAGCGTATCACCCATTCCAGGGCTTGTCCTAAGGAAACTGGGCGAGTTGGAGCTGGTTGCGCTGGAGCTCCTGCAGCGTTGTTTACATAATTAAAATCTAAATGGTGAGAAAGATAAGAAGTTGCTTCCAGCAATCTATTGAATTCTCTTTCGACCATTTCGTCCTTGTCTTTTGGAACCTGAAAGAGTGAATAATTATAAAATGTAAGACAACACAATCAGGATGTCTAGGAATCAGGGAATTTGAAATTTCCGTGTTTTTTTTCCGAACACAGTATTTCCCCGACCAATTTCAGGATGTCTTTTTTAATGTTCCCGAAACTAATGTATATGAAGGGCAATTTTAACAATATACATATACAAAATTGATGCCGAGAAGAAAGAATGATTTATTTAAACGTGCCAAACTTATCCTCAATCACAGACAGAAGTGATAAGGGAGCGTTCATTAATTTGGGGGGAGGGGGGGGCCGGAAAATTTTGCAAATCCTTACTTGGGGAGAGGAGGTCAAAGCATTCCTTACTTAAGTTTCCTCTGTCTAATTATTTTTTTAGAAATATGCTAATTGGAACCTATTTTAGCTATTGAAAATACTTTTTATACCATTATGGACTAGGCATATTAAAAATTCTTTTTCAAATTTGAACAAGCACACTAGCTTAAGTTGTACCTGTTTAATCAACAAATTTTTATAAAATTATTATCTTCCTTAAAAATGTGTTCGAAAATTTTAATTAAAGAATGCACAATGATGGTATTGTAAAAGGGGACAATTCTACATTTATATCACTTTAATAAAAAAAAGACAAAATCAATGAAAAAGACAAAACTCAAACAGGAGACTTAGGTTAGTGCGGGTATTCAGATTCTAAAATAATTTGTGTTGCCTTATAAAATGAATCACCCTCTTGTGCATATTATATTATTATTTGTTTTACTTTGTTTTTTATTCACGAAATATTTCATATTACATACATCGAATAAATAGTAATAGTAAATTCGCTTGAAAACTTTGTAAATCCCTTAAACATTTTTAAATCATATGAAAATTCCTTGAAATCCTTGGAATTCCATAGATATTGCACATAATCTCTTGAAAGCACTTTAAAATGATTAAGCTCCATGGTAATACCTTAAAACATGTGTAAATCCCTTTAAATTCTTTGAGATTCCGTGAAAGCGTTTGAAATCCTTGAAATTGCTTATAATCTTCCAAATCTATAGTGCTTCCAAATCCGCCATAATCCCTTAAATTTTCTAAAAATCGGTTAAAATCCTTGAAATTCTTTTAAATATTTCGAAATATTATAAGATCCCTTGAACTTTTTGAAGTGCCTTGAAATATTTCAAAATCCATGTAAAACATTTTAAATCTAATTAAATCCCCTACAAAACCTTTTTAATATTCAGAAAACCCGTTGGAATTCCATTAAATCTTTTGAAATATTACCAAATCCTTTGGAATCTTTAAAATTCCTTCAAATATTTTTAAATCAGTTTAAATCTTTTAAAAGCAATAAAAATTCCTTAACATTTTTTATAATATTCAGAAAATCCTTTGAAATTCAACTAAATCTCTTGAAATATTGAGAGATCCTTTAAAATCAATTCAAATCTTACAAAAGCCCTTACAATCCGATATAATATTCTGAAATCCTCTGAAATTCCATTAAAACTTTTGAAATATTATATCTTTTGAAATCTTTGAAATGCCTTAAAATATTTTAAAATGCATTTAAATATTTTAAAAGCATTAAAAATCACTTAAAATCTTTTATAATATTCAGAAACTCTTTTGAAATTCCACTAAATCTCTTGAAATATTACGAGATTCTTTAAACTAAATTTAAATCCTATAAAAGCCCTTAAGATTACGTTATAATATTCAGAAATCCTTTTAAGACCCATTCAACCTTTTGAAACATTAGGAGATCTTTTCAAACCTTTTGAATGCCTTACAATATTTTAAAATCTATTTAAATCTTATAAAAGATTAGAAATCCCTCAAAATCATTTATAATATTCAGAAAATTCTTTGAAATTCTATTAAATTCTTTCAGAAGCGTTTTCGAGATATCAATGTTCGATTTTTTTTTCAATTTGCAGAGTTGTTCCGATGTTTTTGAGTATATCTCGAGTTCCAATTGACCGATTTGCCTAAACGAACACTCAAATTGAAGGCAACTGAATCATCTAGAACTATCTATTGTAAAGTTTTTAGATCGGTCCAGTAGTTTAGATGCTAGCGATTTTAATAAGTTGGCTAATATTTGCAATTTCTATTCTTCCCAGGACGATAAATTGACAAAAAATTTTAAACATTGATTTCTCGAAAACGCTTCCATAACAAATTTTTTGAGTGTGATTTTCGTTTTTAGTGGGCCAAAATACATGGCAAATCATAGTGAGATATGGTGGGCTGTAAACTAGTGTAGTCTATCAATTCAGATTGCTCGTGCAAACAAACGGTTTTTATAACACAACAATTTCGCACATCGTCAGAATGGCAATTTTCCACTTTGATTGACAAGGAAATATTTTTGGTTTTATGATGCCTTAACTTCGAATCTGTTTTCATAATTTAAACAAAAATTCTGTAAGACAGTAAATTTTTTTCCGGGTATGTTTTGGAAACCTGTGAAATCTCTTAAAATACTTTGAAATTCTGTGAACTCTTCGAAACCTCTTTAAATCTCTTTAAATCCGTTAAAATCCCTTGAAATCCCGTGAAATCTTTTGGCATACTTTCAAATCCATTCAAAAATTCGAAATACCATTAAAATCCCCTGAGATTCTTCAAAATTCTTGAAAATACTTCGGTGTCTCTTGAAATCCTTTGAAATTTCGTGAATTCTCTTTCAGCATTTCGAAATCTCTCAAAATCCATTGAAATCTTTTGTCATCCGCGGAAATCGTTCTTAATTTCTTAAAATCCTTAAAATTCATTGAAGTCCCTTAAAATCATATAAAATCCATTGAAAAATTGAAATTCTCTCTGAAATTGTACTAGGTAATTTCTTCAAACTCTTGAAATATTCTCAAATCATTCGAAATGTGCGAAACCTCTCGTAATTCTTTGGGATTGTTTAAAAAACTTGAAAACTTTTGTAATCCCTTCGAATCTTTTGAAATTCCTTAAAAACTCATGAAATCCCTAAAAATCTTTGGAAATCTCCTTAAATTCCATACAAATTTTATAATTCTTTTAAATACTTGGTAGTCCTGCGAAATACCTTTAAATCCTTTGAAATCTATTGAAATCCTTTAAATCACTGGGAATCTTTTAAATCTTTGGAAATCCCTTGAAATCTTTTGATATTTCGTTTACAGTGAAAAAACTGATAAATTGTCGATATACTTAGACGAATTGAGACAAACCCTTACAATAGGGAATTACATAATTAATGGACGTCCCCTAAATATTAATCGAAACAACGTTGCCGATCACAAGTATGACACCATCAGTTTATCGATGATTGTTTAAGTTCTTTTAATGTTAATTACATAAGGGTTAACAATTTTATCTTAAACTGGTTAAAATCTATCGGGATTATCTATGAAATTTGAATTTGTATTTATTCATGAAAAGTTCCTAGGACTAGACAGCCCTACGAGGAACAGATGATACATATTACAATTAAAAATAAGATTAAAATGTGACGGAGATCGACTTAACGATTGAAATTAAAAATAGGTATTTAACAAGAGTAAAGAAATAAACTAAAATACACATAATCAGATGTTGTCTATTACCAGTAATACTGTAAATGTACATACGCAAATATGCATATTTAAAAGTAAATACATTCATATGCACGCTTATATATGTTTTTATCTCAAGGATTCAAGTGTTACCAATGTATAATTTCCAGAGTAGGATTTGAAATTTCAAATAAGTAACCAAAAAGGAATTTTCCAAAGTGATATTGTGAAGGTGCATTTCTAATTGTTATAGGTAGTTTGTTCCAAACACGAGCACCACGAATAATGAAAGCTATTTGAATTTTACAAGTGCAGTGTGGCTTAATTTTGAGTACTGTTTTCCTGTCACGGAGTTTGGAATGTGTCGGTTGATCTTTGTCAATAAAATAGAAGAGGTTCAGAAAATAGTCCGGAGCTTCATTACTGAATAGTCTATAAAGCAAGTTACCCATAAAAAATGGTCTTCTTTTGGCAACGTTAAGAAGTCCTGCTTTCTCTCTATACTGGGAAATATGTTCAATTTTTGGGATTTTATAGATGAACAGAATGCAAGCATTAAGCGTACGTTCAATCTTGGCATTCAGTTAATCAGTAATATCGTCATATACAACATAGCCGTAGTCAGATAAAGGGAGGATGAGGCTTTTAATTAGGAGGGTACGCGTTGGAGTAGGAAGTGATTCTTTATTCCTGTTAAGCTGTTGGAGGACTTTAAGGTTTTCCTCGAAATATCCGCAACTTGTTCACTCTATGTAAGAGAGCGATTAAGAATATAGCCTAAATCTTTCACAGAATCCACAAAGGGTATGAGACGTTAATCGCTCAAGAGATGAGGTGAAGTGAAAGAGAGGAAGAAGGTCTTATGATTATAGCCTTAGTTTTAGCAGGTTTAAGAGTGAAACCGTTTGTCAGGGCCCACTGTAACACCAAATCAATATCCCCCTGCACCTTTTGAAGTAGGCTCTTAAGAGTGGCAATAGGCCCGGAGAGGTATAGCTTAAAGTCGTCAGCATATTTGTGATAGTCGCTGTGTCGAAGTTCACTATACCAAATTCAGATGCATAAATATTAAATAAAGTGGGTGCAAGCGTGGAACCTTGAGGGACACCACTCTTAACCTCCTCACAATCAGTTGTAGTCCTTCAGAACGGTTATTGAGATAAGATTAAAACCATTTGACAGCCATATTTGAGAGGTGAATTAATTTGAGCCTCGTCAATAGCAAATTATGGTAAACTGTATCAAACGTCTTAAAAAAGTCAAAAAGGACAACAACCGGTATTTCCCTTTTATAAATTGTCTGGCACGAAACCCAGATTGCATTGTGCCCATTGAATTGTTAGTTTCAATATGTGCAATAAGTTACTGATGGAAAATCCGTTCGAAAGGTTTAGATAATACACAGAGAATTGATATTGGGCAGAAATCTTTGGGAGAGGTGGGGTTTGATATTTTAGGAACAGGGCGAATAATCGCATCTTTCTAGGTATCAGGAAATATTCCCACCTGTAGGGATGCATTATAGATATGCAAGAGTATAGGATAAATGACCGGTAAAACTAAGCGAATCATTTAAATTGAAATATCATCAGAACCTTGAGCATTTAATTTTACCTCTAAGAGTTTTTTTAATTGCGATATGTCAGAAAAGAATAATTTAGTATCATCAAAAGTAGACAGAACTGTGGAAGGGGAATGAGTGCTGTTTGCAAGGAGTGTGGATTTTGTAGTAAAAGCTGTCACAAGGTCTGCAGGGGAGAAATTGTTATCACGAGCCAAGTGTCAGCTAGCAACTGACTAGTATCACGGAATTTTCAGTAAAACTAACCGCACCGGTATAGCGCTAGGGCTAGTATTACGAAATTTTCCGCAACGTTAGCCTTGAACGAGCTGGAAAAGGGATTGGTCTTACGGAAGATTCTGTAACGGTAGGCAGTTCGAAGTTATTTTGTCAATTTTTCAAGAAGATATTGCAAAAGTAGTGCGAATTTCAATCTTTTCTTAAAATTCAAGTATTATCTAATATAATAAATATTTTTTAATGTCCTTTGGAACATTTTAATGGTAGATTTCTATCATATATATATATATATATATATATATATATATATATATATATATATAATCATTTATATTTTATATTATATACTTTAAGTTAAAACAAAAATGTTGAACAAATTTTAATATTTTTTCTACTCATTTATTTAATTTGTATGCTAATTTGATAAATGCAGAGTGTCAAATGGGAATGTGTGAAAACTAAATGATTATTACTTTTAAACAGGACAGAAATCAAAAAGCGAAATGATGGTTGAATAGTAAAAACTTTGATGTTTTATTAAGGTACATAATTGCAGGATTTCAAAACTTTTACATATTTTAGGAACGAATATCTTAAAAATACTGAAAATTCGTCTGGGGCAAAACACTAATGGTACATGTTTTCGAAATATGCAGCATCTTAATTGGCACAGTCGTAAAGTATTTTGCCCAAACGAATTTTCGGTACTTTTAAGATATTCGTTTCGAAAATATATCAAAGTTTTTAAGTCATGCAATTGTGTAACTTAATAAAACCCCAAACTTTTTACTATTTAACCATCAGTTCGTTTTTTTAAATTCTTATACCTGTTTAAAAATAATAATCAATTAGTTTTCACAACTTCCCGTTTATGATCCTGCATTATTATTCTCCTAAAGATGAGATAACTTCAAATTTTTAGAATTTGTAGCTACTTTGTCAAATGTTTATTAAGGTAAATGTCCCAGTAAACGTGATGGTCCCAGTAATCGTGAAACTTGGTTGTAATTTGAATGTATTGTTACAAAATATGTTAAAAGTACCATTTAGTGATAAAGCCGATTTATTGTTAGCATTTTATAGTAGCAATTGGAAAGTTGATGCGTTCAAATTAAGTAAAAAGCAAGAAAATTGGTTTCAAAGTTACTAACTACAGTTGCAATATATTCTCAAATAATTGACAAAATGCCTTCATTCTGGATACCTTTATTTAGCTTTTAGTTTTCAACCTAGTTAAGAGAAATATTGTTAACTCTCATATGAATGAGATTAAAACAACTTGAGCAATCATCAAAAAACTTTGATGATATCATATACGATACGAGAAGCCGTCAGATTCTTCTGTCTCTGATTCTGGACTAAACAATAAGAATAAAATAAAGTAAAAAAAAGTCAATTTTACGATTAAAGAAAACATTTTCCGGTTTTTTCCCGATTTCCCGGTCCGCTAAGCATCCTCAAAATAATAATATATAATATTAACATTATCAGAGTGTCTACCAGACATCTGATTTTATATTCCCGGTCATTTCCCGGTTTCTCACGATCAAATTTTCATTTCCCCGCTCTGGTAATCATATTTCTTTTTTAAATTTCCATGTCCGTAACTCAGAATTTTAATTCTTTTGTCAAATTCCCTGTTCTATTTTATAATTATAGTTCTTTTCGAAAATTTTCCATTCCAAGTCGAAATTTCAATTCTTTTGGAAAATTTACTATTCTAAGTCAGAATTATAATTCTTCTCGACATTTTTCTCTTCCAAGTCAGAATTATAACGGTTTTGGAAAATTCCTTGTTCCAGATCTGAATTAAAAATTTATTTTCGAAATATTTTCTTATCCAACTCAAAATGATAATTTTTAACGAAAATTCACTGTACCAAGTAGGAATTCTACTCAAATTCAGAGTTTCAGATTTCTCTTCCAAAATCCACTGTTCCAAATCATAATTAGTTTTTATATATTTTTTTAACGTAAATCATTCTCTCTTTGACGATTTCCAAGACTTTAAAAATTTCCAAATATAAACAAAAATTGCAAATTATCAAAAAATGTTTAGTCAGTTTTGGGTAGTAACTTTTTATAAGTAACTAAGTAACTGAAAAGTTACGTTATTTGTAACTATTAGGGTAACTTCGTTGCTTTTTTAAAAATTAACTTGTAACGTAACTTAATTACGATTTTTGCAGTAACTTGGAACTTTAATTTTAGTTACATACTTTGAAGTTATTTTGTGTTTTTTCTGATTTCCAATTAAAATCTTTTTTGGTTGAAATAATATAATCGACTATATTTTTCGTTGAGAATTTATCTATGTCGGTTGAAACTTCATGCATTTTGTTAAAAAGACAACTCTTTTGCTAAAAAACATTCTGTAGAGGATTCATCTATTTTGTTGAAAATGTTTCTATTCTGGTTGAAAATTTAACATTCATAATTTTAGTTGTAAATTCATCTCTTTGTTTGAAAATTTAACTATTTAGTTTTAAATTCTTTTTTTTTTTTTGTAAAAAACTCAAATATTTTGGTAGACAATCCAAACAATTGGTTAACAATTAACTCTTGTGTTGAAAATTTGTCTTTTTGTTATGAAAACGGTAGAAAATTCAACTGCTTCGTTGAAAATTAACCTTCTTGTTGAAAATTCATTCTTTTAGCTTGAAAATTCGACTATTTTGTTAAAAAGTGTTGTTTTCGGTTTGAAAATTCATCTCGTTTAATAAAAAAATGTATGTAGAGGATCCAGCTTTTTGTTGAAAATTCGTCTTTTCTGGTTGAAAATTAAACTCCTTGATTGAAAGATCAACTACTTTGTTGAAATATCAGTTGTTTGGTTGAAGATTCATAATTTTAGTTGAAAATTCATCTCTTTGATTGAAAACTTGAATATTTGGTTGAAAATTTATTTCGTAGAAAATTCAACTATTTAGTTAAAAATTACATTTTTTGTTGGAAATTAATATTTTCGGTATAAAAATTCAACTATTTGGCTGTTCATATATTTTCTTTAAAAATGAACTATTTAGGGGGAAAGTTGAACTATTTGGGTGAAAAGTAACTTTTTTGTGGAAAATTCATCATTTTGGCTTGAAAATTCACATCTTTTGTTGAAAAGTTTTCTTTTTGGTTTGAAAATTCATTTCTTCTGGTAAAAAAATGTCATCTTTTATATTTTGAAGATACCACTTTTTGGTTGAAAAATGTGACTGAAAAATCTTTCTTGGTTTGAAATTTAACTTTTATGTTGAAAAGTCATCTTTTTGGTTAAAAATTCAACTATTTTGTTAAAAATTCATCTCTTTTGTTGAAAATGCAATATGTTCACTTGGAATGTTAGGAATCTAACCCTCCGCCACAAAGGCGGGTCGTTTACGACCCAGTCAAATTTTACCGCTTATGTAGTTGATTAATTGATTAGTTTATTAATAAATTGATTAATTAATTAGTTGACTTTCCCGCTTAAGTAAAAAACCTGTGTGATAGAGGGTTAAAGCGTTTCAAATCGAATCATAAGAAAAAACAGTTTGTCCGTAATTTGAAATATTTTAGGCCCTGATACTTAAAACTGTTACCTGAATTTCAGTATAGAGTATTAAATCTAGACAAATTTTACTGAATGTAACCGAACCAATTTCAAAGGTATAACATTTAGACAATTCTTTTCTACAGTCATGCAAATAGTATTTTCAACTATTTTATCAGGCGAAAGTCAGGCAAAAAATAAGTGATTTTACTTGAAATTCGAAATGAAAAATCACTTTTAATGGCTGATGAAAATAAATTCAACGAAATAAGTAATTCTGGTGATCCTGCCGAACAATACGGAAAAAAAACACGTTCAGAATCTGATAGCATGGGCAGGATGTTCCGAGTGACATATCTATTACTCAACTTTGTATTTTATTCTGAATAAATATTTTTGTTGTCTATTCGAAATATATTGCGTATTTTTTATTTACTACTTATGCCTAATTCTTTTTAAATTAAGTTTTTATGAAATATCATCTTAGTTATTTTTATTTTTAAATAATAAAATTAAGGACATGAAAAAGTAAATTTGTAGGTAACTTGAAGTTGCTTTATCTAGTAACTGTAACTAGTTACCGTTTTTCGCTAAGTAACGTAATCTTAACTAGTTACTAAAAAAAGTAAGTTACCCAACACTGATTTTAGTACACTCGAATGAAAAATCCCGGTAACTGAATCAAATTCCCAGACATTTTCCGGTTTTCCTCGGTGAAGAAAATGCCTGGCCCTTTTCCAGTCTCCCGGTCAGGAAGACACCCTGAATATTAACTATGAAAACCTTTTATCAATAATCATAAAATCAAGGATTATATCTCTATTTTCCAACAGGGAGAATTCCTTTACGAGTTATCACGAAATTAGAATCCAACTTTCGTTTGAATCAAGCAAGTAATCAAATAAAAGTAATTAAAGAAAACACTCACAGTTTGACCGTCGCTTTCGTACAGAGGACACTTCTGTCTAATTTTATGCAATTCCATATTAATCTGTTTGCTAAGAGTTGTTACAGGATTGCCGCCCAGACCAGTCACAACCATTGCTCCCAAATCTGCAATGTATGACGATTTTCGGAAAGTTGCAATACGCCCACCGACTCGATCCTGTAAAAAAATTAAAAGCAATAAAACGGCTTCAATCATATATTCTTATTGTTTCATATCAACGCTATTTAGATTAGGCAACGTGCATTCATTACGTAAGGCTTTTTCAAGGAGAAGAGTGTCCGGAAAATCTTACAAATCCTTACATGGAGAGGGGGGGGGGGGCAAAGCATTTTTCACGTAACTTTCCTCTTTCAAACTATTTTTCAAGAATATATATTCTCTAAACAAAAATGTGAACAATTATATTCTCTCATTGAAAGCGTCTAATGTTTTGACATTGTTTTTTAAAATTTTCTTAATGTTTGACTCCACATACTAAGTACAGATAAGCAATTTTTCCTGAAGAAGGCCCGCATTGTGTGCCGAAACGTCGATAAGATTATCAAAGAACGATGTTTAAAGAACTAGAATCGTTTTTATTTATTCTTTTTCTTTGCTGATGGGACCGATAGACCGAAGAAAAACAATATTTTTCGAAATTTCATTATACCCATTATATAATTATTTGTTCTATTTATTTATTATTATGTAATATTTTAGGCTACATTCATTCTATTAATACATTAATAAAATCGGATGGAATCACTGGAAATCTGTTCATTCTTTCGGAAATTTTATAAATCCCTTAAAATCCTTTGAAAAGTTAAAAATTATGAAGATACTTGAAATCTTTAAAATCCTATAAAAAACACTATAATCCCTTAAAAATTCTAAAAATCGGTCAAAAACCTTGAAATTACGTGAAATATTTTAAAATCTTACGAGATCCTTTGGCCTTCTTTGATATCTATGAAATCCATTTAAAAGTCACTGAAATCTTTAAAATGGAAATCCCATTAAAATTCGTCGAAACCCTTCTATAGCTCTTACAAACCATTAAAACTTTTGAATTTCATGGATATCGTGCATAATCTCTTAAAATCGCTTTAAAACGATTGAGCTCCCTGGAAGGCTCATTAAATCCTTTAAAAAGCTATAAACTATGAAAACCCTTTAAATCTCATTAAAAGAAACCTTATAATTCCTTAAAATCTCTCAAATTGGTTTAAAATCCTTGAAATTTCTTGAAATATTTCGAAATCTTAGAAGACCCTTTGACCTGCTTTGACATCTATGAAATCCATTTAAAATTCACTGAAATCTTTAAAACCAAAATATGTCTTACCGCCCGTTAAAATCCTTTGAAAACTTTGCAAATCTTTTGACATCTCTTTAAATTGCTTCAATTTTTCGAAATTTAATTTAAATTCCTCGAAATTCCTCAAAATCATCAAAAACCCTTTAAAACTTTTAAAATCCGTTTAAATCCCTTAAAATCCTTCGATATCACATTAAAATCCACTGAAATCCTTGAAAATTCGTGAAAATACTTCGCCATTGCAGGAAATCATTTAAAATCCTTTCAAATTTCTTAGAATCATTTGAAACATGTGGAAATCTTCAAAATTCCATCAAAATCCCTTACAATCCTTTAATCTCGGTTAAAATCCCGGAAATATTTTTAAATCTTATGCGATCCCTTGAAATATTTGAAATCCTTTTAAAATTAATTGAAATCTTTCCGAATCTCATGAAACCCAGTGAAATCTTCGCAACTCTTTTATACATCTTGAAATCCCTTAAAATATATTAAAAATATTAGAACCTTTAAAGGATAATAAAATTCCTCGAAATCCCTTAAAATCATCGAAACTCATTTATATCTCTTAAAATCTTACAAATCTTTTCAAAGCCCCTAAAATCGTTTGAAATCGTTTCAAATCCCGTCATATTTCAAAATTCGTAAAAATACTTTAATATCTCATGAATTCACTCAAAATCCTTTGAAATTCCGCTACTTGTTTTGAAATATTTCGAAATCTTAATCTGTGAAACCTCTCGTCATCCTTTGGGTTCGTTTAAAATACCCTAAATCTTGTGTAATCCCTTGAAACATTTTGAAAGTCCTTGAGATCCCTTTGAAATACCTTTAAATCCCCTGTGATCTGTTGAAGTACTTTCAAATCTTTTGAAACCTCGGTAATTTTGTAAATAATTGATATAATTAATTCCACGCTTCATTTTGGATATATTTAGTAAAAAATATCAAATCTTACGTAAGAAGGGGTGGGTCTCATAAAATCTCACGAATCCTTACAATAAGGTATGGTGAGGGGATTAAATTTAAAAAATCATCCTTACGTAATTAATGGACATTCCTTTAATGAAAATATTCCTTACCCTCGCTTCTAGGACGATTACTTCTAAACCGAACTGTTGCATCTGCTGAGCTGCAGCCAAACCAGCGATTCCTGCACCGATTACAATTACTTTCCCTAGCTTTTTAGTTGGTAGAGGCTGCAAAAAGTATGATATATTTACAATAAAGAAATGAAAAATGAATGAAATAAATAATTTAATAATAAGAGTAAAAAAATGCGTAAATACGTTTATCTGCAATCTTATTACCTTGAGTCTTTTGAATATTCCGAAATTAATGAACCCGTGCCGCTCTAAGAAGGCATAAACTCTACGCGCGAGTATTGCGTCACTATTGTAAGGCGCTTCAATCTGAGGCAAGGCAGTTTCAAAAAGAAGCTGCTGTTTTGGATTCTCAAGCCATATTTGCAGCTGAAAAGTAACATTTTATATTAGCACATCAATATTCTGGGCTTTTATCATGTGTTATTATTCTAAAGATGGTTTTAGTGTTCAGCGTACTCACCAATCTATTTCTAATGTGCAAGAAAACTTTCTGAGTTTGTGGAGGTCCACTCGAAACATCGGGGAAGCATGCTGCTTCTGTCGATGTTAGTTTATCGAAGGGAAGACGACTTTGAAACGCAGCTCCTTCGAGGCCATTGAGCAATTCTTTAACTAAAATAAAAAAAACGATTAGAAATCTCTGATAAGCTGAAGATATTATTCACAAGAGACGGTTTTTAAGAAAGCTTTTGACTTAAAAAGCGACGAAATACTAAAATATTCTTGAATTTGTGAACATCCCAAATTGTAAGAATATTAAACCCTTGACATTCGAGAGTAGAAGTTTAAATTTTAAACCGTGAATATGAGGAGCATTTTAATCTCAATCGTTTAAATTACCAATACCTCAAATTCAAAATCTTGCTTAAAAATATTCAAATTTTAAAATCTTTTAATTAAAAACTTGGATTAGAATGTATTCAAAAATTTTAACTTTGAGAAATTAAAGATGATAAAATTGTTCAATATCCGATTTATTAACAGCTTTAGTCTTTTTATTTTTTAAGGCAAAATGTCTCGAAAATCTCACACTCACTATTGTTGAAAACCTTATTGGCTTTTAAATAAGTTGAAATTTCTACATTTATTACAATTTAATTTCAAAAATAAAATCTGCTGCTAACTTTCAGACTGTTTACAACTAGATGAATTTGATTTGTGATCGTCACGGTGGCGAAATATTGCATTGTTCTTGAAAATACAGATCTTAAATGATCTATTTTGATAAGGCAAAAAGACTTGATATCAATAACTAACAAAAAAACTAAGGAATCTTTGAAAACATAAGCTTATATAAAGTCAAATTGTGTAACAGAATTATACAAAAAAGGCAAGAAAAGAAGAGTGTTTTCAAAAATCAGTTAGAAAAACATAAACTGATCAAAATCAATATCTGTATCCTAATTGCACAAAAAGACTTAGCATACTTCTTTCTAAGCCTTTTTGTACAATTATATTACACAATCTGAATTTATTTAGGTTTATGTTTTTAAAAATTCCTTTCCAAATTTAATAAACAAAAATATTAAGCCATAGAACTTCTGCAGTTCTCTAAATTTTGATTTTTGGCCAACTCTATGAAAAAATTATTCCCTGCCGTTAATTCTTCAAAACATTTGTAATAGTTCTTAAAAATTTCAACGTTTCCGAAGTATTTCCAAATATTTCAAGGGATTTTTGATTATTTCAGATGATTTCAAGACCAATTTAAGAGATTAAAAAAAAATATAATGAGATTTCAAGGGATTTAAAAATTAGATTCACTGATTTCGAATAATTTCTAGAGACTGCAAAGAATTGGAAAAGATTTCAGACTTTCACAGAATATATTTATGCATTTTTAGAGAATATTTTAAGATTTCATGGCCTACGAAAGGATGTTACGAAATTCCAAAAGATTTTTATTTTAAACAATTTTAGGAAACTTTACAGGATTTAGAGATTTTAACGCTTTTGTAAAAGTTTTCCATGGGTCTTAAAATATTTCATGGAATATTACAACACTTCTACTGGTTTTAAGTGGGTTCAAAAAATTTCAAGAGATTTCTAGAGATCTCAAAGTATTTTAAAATTTATTAAGGATTGTTGAAATATTATAAAATATTTTAAGGGATTCCCCAAGATTTTTAAAGTTACTTCTAAAGATTTTGAGGGGTTTCACACGATTTCAAGTAATTTATAAAAATTTTAAGGGATTTTAGAGGATTTCTAGGGATTGCAAAATAATGTTCAAGATTTCAATAGTACTTTTAAAAAAATTATGAGGCACTTCAAATTATTTTGAAGTTTTTCAAAGTATTTGAGAATACTTTGAAGTATTCTATGAGGTATCATGGAAATGTATAGAATTTAATAAGCTTTTAGAAAAATTCAAGGCATTTAAAGAAATTTTAAAATGTTATCAAAGTTCCAAAGGTTTTCAAGAGTCGTCAAATCGTCATTCAATACTTAAAATCTAATAAAATGAATGTTTTTATCATACCATGCGGATCTTCATGATCACTATCCTGATCCTCTTCCTCTTTTGTTTCGTTTTTGGTAGGTATAAGTGGAGGAGCAGTTGCAACTGGTTCAGAATCCTTTTTGGGTTCTATTAAACCTTTCTTTTCGGGAGTTCCTAAACCTGTCTTAGATTTTTCTGAGGTATCAGAAGCATTTTCGTCTTCCAGTTGGTTATATTTCTCCTCCATTTCTCTGTATTCGACCTAAAATAGAAGCGATATTCACAATTGTACGCTTGTTCTCAAATTGTTTTGAAAAATTGTAAAGGTTGTCCGTTTTAATCGAGGAAAAATTTCACGGTCATTTCCCATTTCACGAACAATTTTTACGACCATTGAAATAATTCGAAAGCATTTTTAATTGAAACGTTGAATAATTTACACGTACAAAAATAAGCTTTTAACACTTTTAATTCGAACAATTTAAAATAAAATTCCGTTAAACTGTAACATTTTTAATCCTTAACTTTTATCAATTGAACAGTTCAAATATTACTGGCTAAACAATATAAATTTACGCAGAGCTATCATTTTCAATGCTTTAAATTGAAGAATGAATCAATAAATAAATAAAATAATTATATAATTCCAATCAATTTTAACTTAGAAGCATTAAAAATTGAACCATTTTTTTATACTATACACTTTTTAAATAAGAATTTAATTTTTTAAATTTGAAGCCATTTCAAATTAATAATTGTTCAATTGTTACATACACGAAAATTCAAAATTTTCCATGCAAATTCAATAAAAGTTTCAAATTGAAGAAACTTCCGAGATGAAGTACGGCTAATTTAACCACAAAAATGTGATTATAAAAAGTTATCAAGTTCCGAGGAAATAGATGTGTCAGACTGGACAATCTCAAAGTAACACTGATCACAAATTAGAACAGGCTCGACTGCGGATTTCGATAAAAAAATGTAATATTCAGTTTGAATTTAAAAAATAATAAATTTTGCATACCAAAAAATTGTTCTGTTTCGAGAAAATCAAAATTTAGTGTGACCGTGACTCACTATGATGACTGATTTTTGACTAAATGGCCTATAAAAAAGGTATTTTATTTTCAATAAGAAGTAATTAAAATTTTAATGAAAAAATTGTTTATTGCTATATTAAAAAATAAGAATTTGAACGAATCGTTTATTTGATTTTTAAGAACTTTTTATGCAATAAACCCATTTTATATACATTTTTAAAATATTTAATTTCAAACGCTTTTAATTTTTCGCTGTTTAGGTCTTTCAAACACAATTTTAAAATTCTTTAAATCGTAAATATGCGATTGAAAATGAAGACCTTAAATCGAAAATTTGTAAAATAAAAGATTTTAGAATTACGCCTAGTACAAAATTTAACGGTTGAACTTAAAAATAAAAAAAATGAAACTGAACTTATTTCAAGTTACATTATATAATGTGAAATGAAACTTGTGATATTTCAAGTATATGCATCAATTTTTCTTATAAAAGTTTGTCAAATTCCCGTACAAAAAAATGTACTGTCATTTCTTGGTTTAAAATAATTCCAGGTAATTTCCCGGCCAATAAGCGGCCACCCTCTTTCAAAGTACGATTATTACAAATATTTTTATATTTCTTGATCATGAATCGCGGTAAAATGCTTTTATTTTCCAGGTTCATTAAAGCAGATGTTTATGATGAGAAACCACACGACTCAGATTTTTTTTATTTTTAAAAACCTAAACCTTTTTTTGTCATGGAAAATGGAAAACTGCTAAGGGAAAAGTAACCAATATCTTCAAACAATGAAACACATTGTTAAAATAAACCTTATTTTATAATAGAAAAGATTCACAATTATATTGAAAAGTTATCTTACTAAAATAAAGTGACAAATAGAATTAATTAAAATTTTTCACAATTTCCCTTATCGACTTTTACTGGATATAAATTTAAAAAAAACAGCAATATTTGCAACTTATCTGATCTTATCTTTATTTTTTTTCTCTGAAAATTCAATAAAACAGGCTAAAAATTCTTTGCAACATTTATCTCAATACTTTGCAAAACAAAATCATTTTACGGAGAATTTGCATCTGAATATTTAAAGTAGAAAAACACATGAACGAGGTCAAAACATAACCTCTTCGAATCGTAAACAACTCGGAATAAAGCATTGAAACTGTACGAATTCATGAAATCATAGGCGCTCAAAATGAAAAAAGAGTGCAGAAATGAGTTTCCCTGAGTCAAAAATCATAAGAAGAAGAAAAACATAAAAAAAATACTTCAAAAATGGGATAAAAGTGTACATACCTTCGTTCGTTTTCGACGACTCATTTTGCTTCCGGAACTCTTGGGTTGGAGAAATTGAATGCTAAAAAGCAGAGATTCTTGGCAACAGTTTCTCCTCTCACTTTAACTTCAAGCCGATAAGTCTCGATTTATAAATATTTAACAAACAAAATTTTTATTTTGATACAAACCTCTAAATTCGCGTGATGTTTTCCGAAACACCGCACTAACACTAATCAAGCAGCGCAGGATGGACAACTTTCTAAAGGAAAATCCTCAAGGATGTGCAGGCTGCGCATGTGCACCGCAACAATGTCAATAACCTACAATTTAAAAATGTTGGGAATTTTTGAAATTTTAAAACGGTTTTATAAATTGAAGATGAAACTCTTGAGGATATAATCAATATTAAATGGATTTTTTCCTATTTATGATGAGCTTCTAGTTTTAATTATCATTAATTGTTGATCCCAAAAAGGATTTCGTTTAATAATACGGGAGCTTACCGGCCGCTGGTAGCCCTGGGTAGTTGCGCGAAAATTCAAATTAGATAACAGAATAATTGCTTATTTATACAAATTAATAATACTGTTTTTTGATTTGGAAAGAAAATGGATGTTTCAAGAACTAGTCAGTTTTTTTGGCGTAGCACTGAGTTTCATAAACATAAGATTCTTGTCTACTGAAAGAACGTTTGACAGTATAAGCAAAGATATGAGGTACAAGTTCTCAAATATACATAATTTGTTAAAAATTTATTTTATTGTTTAAAGATGCTTCTCATTAGCTACAAACTTACCAATTTCGTTAAAATGTAACTATTTCATTTTTGGTTGTAAAATGATCATTTTTAGTTGAAAATTCAAGTATTTCTTTAACTGGGAAATTAATTATTTCACTTTTATTAGAAATTGTATCCCTTTTAGTTAAAAAATTAACTGTTTGTTTGAAATGTCATGTATTGGATTGAAAATCCGTATGTTTTGGTGAAAAATTAACCTTCTTGGTTAAAAGATCATATTTTTCATTGAAAATTAATTTCTATGCTTGAAAGTTAATTTTTGTATCTAATAATTTAACTAGCTATTTCATTTCCAGTTAAAATTTTTTTTAGTTATAAATTCAAGTATTTAGTTGAAAATTCAACTACTTGGTTAAAAGCCGCAATACATTTTTAAAAATTCATTTAATTGGTTGAAGATTCTTCTCATTGGTTGACAATTTAGCTATTTGTTATGAATTTATCTATTCAATTTTTTGTGGAAAAATGATCACCTGCAGATGAAAATTTAAATATTTGGTTGAAAATTCTTGTATTTTATAAAAAAATATATACATTTTTATTTAAAAATATATTATATATTTTATATAAGACATATGACTTTTTGAGAAGACATATGTCTTTTATTTTAAAAACAATCAATCTTTTTGGTTAAAAATTTATCTTTTCGATTAAAAATTAATTTCTTTGCTTGAAAATTTAACTATTTTGTTGAAAATCCATTTTTTTGGTTACGAATTAATTTCTTCATTTAAAAACTTGACTATTCTATTATTAGTTGAAAATGTACCTTTTCGAGTCAAAAATTAAACTATTTCTTGGAAAATTTATGTATTTTATTCAGAATTGGTCTTTTTTGGTTGAAAATTAATCTTCTTGGTTAAAAATTCTTTTTTTTTTGTTGCAAATTCATAATTTTTTATCTGAAAATGTAACCACCTGTTATATTTTTTATGAGAAATTTATTTTTTTTAATTAAAAATCAACGTATTTTCTATAAAAAATTATTGGGTAAAAAATTAATTTCTTTGGTTGACAATTCAACTATTTTGTTGAAAATTCGTTTCTTTAGGTTGAAAATAAATTTTTTTGAGCTAAAAATGTTACTACTTCGTTTGTTGTTAAAATTAAATCTTCTTCAATTGAAAATTCAACTATTTCGTGGAAAATTAATGCATTTTGTTGGAAATTGGCCATTATGGATGGAAAATTAATCTTCTTGGTCGAAAATTCCTTTTTTTTTCTAGTGTTGAAAAGGAACTATTTGGATGAAAATTAAATTATTTAGTTGGAAATTGGTCTGTTGGTTCGAAAATTAATTTTTTGAACTGAAAATGTAACTATTCTATTTTTTGTTGAAATTGAATCTGTTTTAATTGAAAATTAAACAATTTCGTGGAAAATGCATGAACTTCATTGAAAAGTCAACTTTTTTGGTAGAAAAATCCTCTATTTGGTAGAGATTCATTTATTTGGTTGGGAATTTAACTATTTTCTCGAAAATTCGTTTTTTTCTGTTGAAAATTAAATTTTTCGACTAAAAGTTAAACCATTACATTTTTTGTTGAAAACTGAACTTCTTTTTTAATTTTTTTTTTTTTGTTGAAAGTTAATTTTGTTAAGCTTAAATCTCTCATGTCTAAAATCAACACATAAATCTTCTTGGTTGAAAAATCAACTAATTGGTTAAAAATGCAATACTTTTACTTGAATAAATGAAATTTCTGCTGGACTTTCCTTTAAGATATAATATATCTTTCGTAAAAAAAATCAGAATTATACGCAAGAAGAACTCACCAGTACTTGAAATATACATTTTTTTCTTTTTATATTCAATGATATTACATGAAAAAAGAAATTTCACCATGCATTTCGATATTTTTATTTTTCAGAAGCTATTTAATCAAATAATAAAATCAATATAATGAAAATGATCGATTCCAAAAAAAAAATAATATTCAAACACAATTATTGTCAAAAATAATATTTTTCCAATTTATTTAAAAAATAAAGTTTCGTCCCATCACTGCTTGGCCCCCAGCGTACGGCCATCTTGCCAGCTGACGTGACAACTGAAAATATCTAAAATAGGGTTATAGAGCCCTGAAAATAGAAACAGCCATCAGCTGAAAGTGATCAAATGCAAAACAATCACTGACAATCACTCTATTTTGGTAAGTCACCCTGGATTCCTGACTGGAATTTGTACCCATTTGTACCTGGCGATTGTTGTATTCCACGTGTTATGGTGTCATTTGAGTGTCAGCCGAGTTTTTTGAAAATAACAAATTCGTAGCACCTCCTGCATTTTGCCTTCATCTCTGGAATCTTTTTCGCTTTTGCGATGATCACCGGGAAACGAAGACCGCTGCACACAAGCTCTGGGAGCTTCTCGTCGAGCTCCTCCGGGAATTGCAGGTCACAGCCTTTAAATTTTCGACCTAATTCTACCCAGGAATCGAGAGGAGGAACCCGACCAACAGCCTCACCGAGTTCTGTTGGCCTCATTTTAGTCACTGCGGTTCTCCATGTCTGTAAAAAGTCCTTACTTTTCGACACGAAACTCAAAGCTGCTTTGTACCTGGCGGTTATTTTCCTTGGATCTATTGTCACAGACTACATCAAGGTGCCACGGACTTATTTCTCCAGGTTGGTGTCCAAATTTTTATAACATTTTTACTTTCGAAAGTCTGCTTTTAATTCATAATTTTATACATTCCTGTGGGTTCCTTTCGTTGCATGAATGCTTCTTAACATGGGCTAATTAAAACTTTATTATTTGACTTTTAAAATTAAAAAATAAATATCTGAATGTCCACTTTCTCTTTTAATGCTCGATATTTTGAGGCAGTTTTTTACCTTTAAAGAGTTTTAAAATTTTCTGCTTCCGAATTCCATTGATACAAAACCAGACAAAGCCCCAATTTTTAAAATTTCTGGACTCGCCTGAGTTTTTCCTGATCAATTTTTCATTTTTTCCTTAAGCATTCTAAGTTTTCTTTTAAGTTTAAAAAGAACCCCGTACCTATGAAAGCCATAATGTTAATGCAAAGAAACATTTGTTTCTAAATTTATTTTAAACCTTTTTAGTGACAACATTTATACAGACTTTTATGAGGAGTCGTTCACAAATTACGTAAGACACACGTAAAATAAAAATACAAAATAAAAGAATACAATTTTTAGTTAAATCCATTAATGTTCAACAAAAAAAAAGAAGGAATTTTCATCCAAATAGCTAAAGTTTCAACCAAAGTGGAAACAGTTGAGTTTGTTATCCAAAGTGATACATTTTTAACAGCAAAATTTAATTTTCAATCCAAAAATAGGAATTTTCTACCAAATAATTGAATTTTCAAATTAAAAAGATGAATTTGCAAGCAAAAATAGAATAAGTACATTTTTAGTTAAAAAATCAATTTTCTACCAGAAAAAAAATTAAGTTTCAACAAAGTTGTTAAATTTTCAGCCAATGAAATCAATTTTTAACCTAATAGTTGATTTTTCAACCAAAAATATCAAGTTTCTACAAAAAAAATTAACTTACAATCAAAGAAATGAATTTTTAACCAAAAATATTTAATTTATATTAACGCGATTACTTTTCTACAAAGAAAAAAACGAAGTTTCAACAATGTCACATTTTCTACCACAGAAATAGATTTTTAACTGAAATGATGAAGCTTCAACCAAAAAGATTAATTTTCAATCAAATAGTTAAATTTTCATCCCAAAAGATGAAGTTTCTACCAAAAAAGACCAATTTTCAAGCAAAGAAATGAATTTTTAACCAAAAACATTTAATTTCAAATAATGAGATTACTTTTCTACAAAAAAAAAGACGAATTTTAAACAATGTAGTTAATTTCTCAACCAATGAAATCAATTTTTAACTAAAATGATGAAGCTTTAACCAAAAAAAATGATGTTCTAACCAAATAGTTAAATTTTCAACTCAAAAGATTAAGTTTCTACCAAAAAAGACAAATTTTCAGTCGAAGAAATTAATTTTTAACCAAAAACATGAAGTTTGAACTAATTACAATTACTTTTCTACAAAAAACAAATTTTCAACAGAGAAGTTAAATTTTTAACAAAAGAAATTAATTTTCAACTGAAACCATGAAGCTTTAAGGAAAAAAAAAGGTTTTTTTAACCGAATGGTTGAATCTTCAACCCAGAAGATCCAGCTACTGTAAAAAAAATGCAATCAAGAGGATAATTACTCTCAAAATCAGGTATACATTCTTTGTGCAATCTCATGCAATCTTTTACAATCCCTTCTAATCCCCCCCCCCCCCGTACTTGCACGGATTTTGAAGGTTTCAAAGGATTTTTGGGGATTTTAAAGATTTCCAAACATTTCCAGGCATTTTAGAAAATTTCAAAGAATTTCAGGAGATTTAAACAATTTAAGCGGATTTCGTAGAATTTTGTAGGATTTCCAAATACTTATAGCTGCTTCTAATGAACTTGGGAAAATAAATTAAATTAAATTTGAAGGGATTCCTACCGATTTCAAAAACTTCACGGGATTTTAAAGTACTTCACAATATTATGTTTACAAAGATTTATATTGATTTTAAGCGATTTCGTGAGATTTCATAAAAATTTCAAAGATTTCCAATCATATCAGGAGTTAAGAGATTCCACAGGATTTCAAAAAATTTTGAGGGACATTCATGGGTTTCAAGGCTTTTTAAAGGATTGTATGAGATTTCTAAATATTTCAACTAATTTTAAAAGATATCGGTTTTCAAGAGATTAAAAATATTCCAATGGATTTCAAAATATTTTGTAGGATTTCCAAAGTTTTCAAGGGTTTTCTGGAGAACTTTGGAAAATAAATTGAATTTCATCGAATTTTAAGTGATTTTTAGCGATTCCACACATTTTAAGAGATTTCGAGGTATTTCAAGGAATTTCACAAGATTTTAACGTTTTTTCTAGAGAATTTTAATAATTTAATTCAATTTATATTCAAGGGGTATCGAATGATTTATACTATACGCATTAAATTTACTTTTATAAGACGATGTTAAAGATATTAAGGGAATTCGCATATTTTTTCTGTGTAAAGTTTATTAATGCAGAATCGCTATTTTTGTGTACTTTCATATGAGATTATGAGGGATCTAAAATAAACATTTCCATTGTAGTTTCTCTACTTTCGACATTAAATCCTTCAATATTTTTGTATATTTATTCCAATACTGATTATCCTATAATTGTTTTCTATATAATGATATTCTATAATGATTTTCCTGTAATTCATAGAATCTTTTGCAATCTCATGCAATATTTAAAAAAATTTTGTAATCCCATGCAATCTTGCAATCTAGTGTACACCAAATATCCGAGTAGTTAACCCTTCGTTTCAAATAAAAGAAATAAATTTTTGGCGAAAAAGATCAAGTTTCAACCAAGAAGATTAAATTTATATAAAAAAAGATAAATTTTCGACAAAACGTGAAATAGTTAAATTTTGAGATAAAAAGAAATGAATGTTCAATTAAAGAAATGAGTTTTCAACCAAAGAAATTAATTTTCAACAAAAATGATTTATTTTTGCAACAAAGAATAATAATTTTATACCAAAAAATATAAATTCTCAGCGAAAAAGGTAATAGTAGATATTTCCACCAAATACTATTTTTATTTTCAATCAAAAACGCTTGAATTAATCCAAAAAATATGAATTTTCAACAAATTGGCGGAAAAAAAACCTCATCCGAAATGTTGTATTTTAAAGCCAAAAAGACGAATTTCCTTCAAAACTGTTGAGGTTCCGACACGAATAGTTCTATTTAAACAAATTTTTATTTGTAAGTAAAATTTGTAAATTTCTATAACGAAACGAAATTAAGGGACATTTTTGAATATTTGCCAATTATTTCGATAAATTTGCAATAATTTTGCTAAAAACTAGGCTCAGTCTAAAACCGTATTAAAACATAAGGATACTATGAATATGTTATGTCAAAATTATGTAGTAATTATATTTCATATATAAAAGAACAAAAAGAAACATAACGAAACTTTCGTTACGTTCCTTTTTGTTTCTTTCGACATAAAACATTGAATTTTGACTTTGTGTCTCCGTAGCTGCATTTTTCAAAATAATTTTTCTTAGTCAGCATATTTTTCAGGTAATTTATATTGAATTTGCAGAAATAATTGGCAAATATCAGAAAATGCCCGTTAATTTCGTTTGGATCCCTGAATTTTATTATGCAAAAGTTTTAAAGTCAGTTGTGTCTTGATTTTCGTAACATCGTGAATATATGACATTGACCTATGACTCATTTGAAATATTCAAGAAAGTATAAAAAGAACAACCGCCTGTGGTTAAACTGCGTTAATTTATGAAGCGAAAAGTTTGTGGGAAACCCCTACTTTATTTCGATGGGGGTTTGAAACTATTGTGGTAATTAAAAAAGTATAGAAATCATAATTCAGTTAATTTAAGTTGGCCTGTAAAATTGAACAAGCTTGATCAGGAAAAATCTCGAAAATCCTTGCAAGGACCTTGAATCTGAAATCGCCCCATGAATCGCCACCCTGTTAAATTTTTAACCCGGAATATGAAGTTTCTACAAACAAACATTCAGCAAAAAAATGAATTTTTAACCAAATAGAATTTTCAACAAAGCAGGTACATTTTCAACCAAAGAAATTAATTTTTAACTTGAATGATGAAACTTCGGCCAAAAAATGAATTTTTAACTAAATATTTAAATTTTCAACCAAAGAAATGTATTTTTACAAAAAAAATGATGTTTCAATTAATGAGATTACTTTTCTACAAACAAACAGGAATTTAAAACAAAATATTTGAATTTTTAACTTTAAATAGAATAGTCAAATTTTGTAGAAAAGAGTTCCGTCCAAATAAAAAAAATTTCAACCAAATAGCAGTTAAGTTTTCAAATTACAAAATGAATTTTCAACTTAAAAGATGAATTATTCGCCTAGAAGCTTAATATTCTACCAGAAAAACGAATTTCGAAAAAAAAAATTATTTCCAACTAAAATCATAAATCATAATAATAAAAAATTGAATTTTTAACCAAGTAGTTTCAGTTTCAACTAAGTGGTTAAATTGTCAACCAGAAAATGTGAATTCTAAACGAGAAATGTAATAGTTTATATTTCATTAAGAAACAACTTTAATTTTAAAACAAAAACAGTTGAATTTAAAAAAAAAAATGAATTTTCAACAAAATAGTCGAATGCTCAAACAAAACATATTCATTTTCAATAAAACAGTTGTTATTTTTAACCCCCTGAAAATGCTATTTCTACCCAATTAGATGAATTTTCAACCAAAAAGAATGCCCTTTTAACAAAATTGCTAAGCTTATAACAAAATAATAAAATTAACTTCAACTTCAGTTTTTCAAAAATTCCCTGGCTCTGTCAGGTTTTCCCTGACATTTCGTGACCAGTTTTAAATTTCCTGACTTTCTGGAATTGCGTGACCGGTATCAATCATGAGAATAAACAAAATACGAATTTTCCGACTTGAAATTTTGAACACCTTAAATTTGTATGATTTCCATATTGACCTGCTTTTTGGCTTTAAAAATGTGGATTTAATCATTTTTACAAATATTTAAACTATCGAATCTTAGAGTATTTTTATTTTCACATTTTTAAATTAGGAGGCTGTTACATTTGTTTACTTCCAATTGTAACTTTCCAAAATTTTGAATTAAAATATGAATACTAATAAATTGTAAAAGCTAGAAATAAAAAAAAATCGGGATACTTGTAATTATTGATAGCAGAATTATCCCCTGTATTTTTCTTCTCTATTTAATTGACCCTTGAAAAAAATACTTTTACAGATATTGTGATGTAATAATACTTTAACGGCACCGAAAGAATACGAATTTTTTTTATGTTTCTTTAAACGCTGAACTGGAAACTTATATACGAAATTCTTGGAAATTCAAAAAACAAAGAATTTAACTATCAAATTTGGACAATGCTGTCTTAAATGTCTCTGTTTTAACCCAAAAAATTTAATAAAAAATAGAAATGGAAAGAATTAATCAAAATTTTAATTTCTCTTTAACGTCTAACCTTCAAATTTAACTTCATTTTAATGTACTAAATTTAATTAAAAATTAAATTTATGATATTCAAACGAAATTACTTTAATATTTTTTCATTTGAATAGACATTTAAAAGTGTTTTATCTAAATTTTATCGTAAAATTCCTGTTTTTTTTTGTAATTTCTTAGAATCTCGTAGTTAAATTTGAATGTTGGACGTTAAAAAGGAATTTTTATTTTTATTTATTCTTGCTTTTTCTTCCCTATTCTTCCTTATTTTTGTTTTTTCAACATTTAAATGCAGATATTTAAGAGAGTGTTGTCTAAAATTTAGTCATTAGAATCCTAGTGCTCTTTTTAATTTCCAAGAATTTCGTAGTTAAGTTAAAATGTTGGTCGTTAAAGAGGAATTTCAATTTTGAGTTATTCCATCAAAATTTCATCGGTAGGTTCTTGGTTTTTTAACTTTTTTATTTTTTGTTTCAAATTTGCATGCACACATTTAAGAGAATATTTTCTAAATTTTCTCATTAGATTCTTGATTTTTTTTATTTCTAATAATTTCATAGTTGAATTTGAAGGTTAAAAGTTGAAGAGAAATTTAAATTTTGATTTATTCTTTCATTTTCTTTCCTATTTTTTTATTTTTTCATTTGAATGGAGACATTCAAGAGATTATTCTTCAAATTTCATGGTTAGATTCGTGTTTTTTTTCATTTCCAAGAATTTTGTAGTTAAATTTGTGTGTTGGACCTTAACAAGGAATTCAAATGTTGTCTTATTCTGAATTTAATTTCCTTAATTTTAATTTAGAATCTTAAATCGCGAAATGTTGAATTGAACCAATTTAAATTGATTGTTCAATCTTGAACGATTCATGTCGTTTAAAATTGAATTGATTGAAAATTTAAATCAGTTTGAACGACGGTGTAATCTATATCATAAAATTTAATTCTCTTTTTAAATCTTTGCAGGTCAGACAACGCTCTCAATCGCTACTTCATAAAATGGGCCTGGGGATGGCTGCTGACAACAATGATACCCTGGGTGGTACTAACAGCCCACACAATCGGATGCGGTCGAAGGACAATTTTACTAAAACACGTGGTGCGTCTACTTTTCGCAACATGTGCTTGGATCGCATGGATGAACTTCTTTCATTACATAGAAACGAATTTTGGTCGTTGTTACAACACGAAGGACCCGCTTCATCAAGAAAAAGCAAAATGCCTGCAGGCAGGTAAATTTTGGAGTGGTTTAGACATATCCGGACACGCTTTTATCATCATTTACTCAAGCCTTATCCTCGCGGAGGAGGGTAAAACTTTGATAGGCTGGGAGGGCATAAAAGACACGATGATACACGAGGAACACGTGAGGTCTCTTCCAAATGAGAGCAGCACCGGTTTCCTTCGAAATTTGTGCGACGAGGACTTGGACTTCTTGAAGAAGGCCCACAAGGTACTCACGCCTTATTTGAGAGGTCTTTTCGTCACGATGACCCTGCAGCAATTATTGTGGGACGTTATGCTTGTCGCGACGATACTCTATTATCACAACATGGCAGAGAAATTCCTCGGAGGAGTCGCAGCGATTCTTACCTGGTATGCGACCTATCATTGGCTGTTTCAGATGTCCAGTCTTGGATTCACTTCTCCAAGAGATGGCCTTTTTAAATACTATGTGGAGAGCAAGAAAAATGACAATAATTCTCGGCTGAAGAGAAACACACGGAATGGTACGAGACCCAGATACGGACTCTTCTCTATGCTACGCAACGCATTTTTCACGTTCATTATTTTTATTTTTTGTTTTTTTCTTTTCAAGGTATGATGTGGATGTAAGTGCTTCAAATGGAGAAATTGGTGCGGAAGCTACTTGAAGGATATGAAATCTTAGAACGATTTATTTATTTAGTACAGTGGTGTAGTCAAGGCCTGGCTCAGCCAGGCGATGCTAAGCGATTTTTTTGTCACACGGAAATCTTTTCCAGCTATGGGTCATCCATAAACTACGTTACTAATTTTGGGCTTTTGTGCCCCCCACCCAATAAATTCTAAGATCTCAAGTCAACATATATTGCATTTTTAACAAAATAGTTTAATTTTCAACACGAAAAAACGAATTAAAAAGGAATTAATTTTCATCCAAACAGTTGCATTAACAAGTAACAGATGAACTTTCCACTAAAGGAGACGAGTTTTCCAAAAAATGGTTAAAGATCTAACCAAATATTTGAATTTTAAAGACAAAAAGACACATTTTTTAGAAGACAGTCGAATGTTTTAGAAAACGAAAACATACGACTTTTTAATCAAATATATGAATTTTCTGCCAAAAAGTTGAATTTGCTACTAAATAGTTGAATTTTCAACTAAAAAGTACAATTTTCAACAAACAAGATTAATTTTCTACCCAAAAAGACAGCCGTTTAACAGGACACATGAATTTTCTACCAAATAGTTAAATTTTTAACTGAAACAATATACAGGATATTTCTACTAAAAAGGAAATACTTAAATCTTCAGGAAAAATTCGGATAAAAAAATAACTTTGGGCAAAAAAAAGAATTTTCAACAAAATGGTTAAATTTTCAAGCAAAAATACCAAGAAGATTAATATTCTATTAAATAGACGAATTTTTAACTTATCCAATATAAAGGTTAAAGTTTTAACCAGACATGGAATAGTTAAATTTTCAGATAAAAAATAAATAATTTTTAACAAAAATAAATGAATTCTATACAAAGCTGTTAACTTTCGAATAAAAAAATTAATTTCCGGCCAAGAAGATTAATGTTCTACCAAAAAATACGAATTTTGAACAAAATACATGTATTTTCAACGAAAGTAATTAATTTTAATGTCAAAAAGACAAATTATCTACAAAAAAGTTGAATTTTCAACCCAAAAATATGATTTTTCAACCGAAAAGTTGAATTTTCAACGAAGCATGTAACAGTTGATATTTCAACGAAACAATTGCATTTTTAACCAAAAAGGATACATTTTTAACCAAGAAAATTAAATTTCTAGTAAGAAAGACGAATTTTCAACAAAATATGTGAATTTTCAACCAAAAAGTTGAACTTTCAACTAAAAAATATAAATTTTTAACCAAATAGTTAAATTTTTAACTAAAAAATATAAATTTTGAACAAAAAATTGAATAGTTCAAATGACAATATATTTGTATTTTCAAAAGAATTATTAAATTTTCTACTAAATAATAGATTTTTTAACCAAACGAGATGAATTTCGAACCAAAAATTTAATTGTTGGATTGGTAACGTAGTTTATGGAAAATACCGCCCGGCCACTTTTTCTTTTAGGACTACACCAATGATTTAGCAGGGAAATCGAAGATATTTAGTACAAATGAACCTGCGCAGGAGTGAGTAGAATCGTTTATGAGAGGAACTAATCCAGTTGAAAGAACTTGGGATCTTGAAGAAGTACTGGGAGGAAAGTTCAAGCATTTTATTTTAGGAGACTTAAAAGCCTGGGAAAGAATAATCGATATTTAGTCTCTTAGAAGATAATTTTTAAATTATATTTCATTCTGGACAAGAATATTTATCTTGTATATAAATTATCATTGTTTCAAAGATCCAGAAGATACTGCTTCTCAAGAACAAAGTCAATTCAGTAATCTTGCCATTATAAATTACAAATCCAATGCACTTTTTGACAAATATTTCCCTATACTTCCTCTGCATTTCAGACCCAATTTTTGCTTGTATGAATATAATTATTGAGGGTTTTAATTTACGGGGCTTGGGATGAAAATTTTCTTTTATTAACACCACGCATATATGTAATTATAGTGTGTACTGTTATTATTATAGTACCTATCATTTGTTTTTTAATTTATAAAATAACAGTAAGCTGATTAATTTATCGCACAGGAATGACAGACTGCAATTTCTGTAAATGGTGTCATTCTAAAGAATTTGAAAATTCTTTACATGTCCAAACTCGCTTTTACAAATATCTTAAATTTTTTGTAATAAAATTCTGTATATAATATTTAAAGAATGAGTACGTAAATCAAACTATAATAGCAGAATCAACTATAGGTACTCTTTCAAGCTCATCATATTTGTATTTGCACTTTACTTGGATTGTTGTACTGACCAAATAAGACTTGAATGTACAGTTGATAATTTTTAAATTATTTCTCTTGTTTTTCTATCAAATATATATCGAATAATAGATATTTTAATACTATACACGTCAAGAGGCGAATTTGTAAAATAAATATTAGCAGTTTTATACAAATCTGCAATAAGTCAATATATTTATTGAAATAAAACGGTGAATTTGATATAACTGAGAGTATTTTTAGATTCTCATCATCTTCCTGTCTGTCCTCGTTGTCGTCTATATACCGGATAACTTTTGAAAGACTAATCGGATTTCAGGTAGCGCTTAGCACACGTTTTAAGGGCCAAAAAGAAAGATCGAATTCGTGAATCAGCATTTTTCTGACAAACGATTATGGTTTTAACCACACCAAAAAAAAATCAAAAAATCCATTTTGCAGTCAAAATTTGCAAGATACAAAAAAAATGAATGGACATAAATTGTTTATCCAAAAAAGATCTACAAATGTGTTATTTCTCATTCTTGATGGGACGCACAGTTTTTGGTTTAATCAGGTAAAATTACATTATAAAGAACAAAGTTAAATTTTTGAAAAAACGACACAATGTACGAAAAAAAAATGAATAGACAGAAGTTGTTCACTTAGAAATTATCTACGAATTTGCTTTTAATAATTTTTTGATATGATGCTTTTTTTAATCGTACAAAATAACATGAAAAATTTAATTTTTGGAAGAACGGCACAAGGTACATTACCGGTCAGAATTTTTCGCTCGCCTCTTTTTTAACGATTGATTAAATTCTCTTAAGTTTGATTATGTCAGAGCTAACATTTTTATCTATAAATGAATGTTATTGTCTATTAATTAATTAATGCTCTCAAAATTCTGTATAAAATGAGCCCAGGGTGAAGCCTATTTGTCTATTTTTTAAGTAGATGTTGCAAAAATAGAGTAAAATTTCAATGATTTCTTAAATTGCAGGTAATATCCGAAATAATCAACATTTTTAATGTTCTCAGGCTCATTTTAAAGCTATTTTGCCACAGTTTCGTAACAGCTTATGAGCATAATTCTAAAAAAATTCCTATTGCAGTGCAAGAATGTATATTTGTAACAAAAAACTTGGAAAAGTTTGAAAACATCTTATCTGTAATCAAATCAGAATAAATATTAAATAAATATATATTTTGAGGAACTTTTATAGGAACTCTATGGTTATGAATTTTATATATTTACAAAAATATTGTTCTTGCCGCAAAGAATATTGAAATTTTTCCATCTTTTTTGTTTCAACTTTTAGTTCTTGCACTGTGACAGGATTTTTTTTAGATTTATGCCCATAAGCTGTTGCGATACTGTGGAAAAATAATTTTAAAATGAGCATAGGAACATTACAAAATTTTGATTCTTTCGAAGGTTACCTAAAATTTAAGACAAACTTTTAATTTACGCGATGTTTGTGATATCTACTAATTTTAGCCTTGACATCATTAAAATTAAGAGCAACAAATTTGCTATGAAAAAAAATGAATAGACAAAAGTTGTTAAGAACCACTTTACGCTAGGACGCGTATTTTTTGTTTAAATCATTAAAAAATGACATTGAAAGTAAACAAATTGAATTTATAAAAAAGCGACTCTTTAAACAATAAAAAGTTTAATAACAAAATATTTCGCCTAAATTAGTTCAATATATTTAAAAACAAATTTCGTTCTGGACGAACTTTAATTGAGTTTAATAATAATTGGTAAATAACATTTTAATATATGCGTTTAAGCAGACAAATGATTTTGTAATTAATTTAGAAACCTAACAATTTGAAATAGGTTTATTATAATAATATAAATGTCTCAAATAAAACCTTTCTTGGCTTTCGCCTTGCTGCGAACTTCTCATAATTCTACTTTTTTTATATTCAATTAAAATATTAGTTGGTTATTGTATCAACTATTACTAAAAGTTACTAAACTATTTTGTTAAAAGTTGATCTACTTTCTCAAACATACATTTTTTTTTTGAAGATTCATAATTTTGGTGGAAACTTCTTCAAAATTATTCTTTTCGGTTAAAAATTCAAGTATTCAAGTAAAAAATTCATAATTTTAGTTAAAAATTCATCTTTTAGGTTCAAAATAAAATTACTTGGTTGAAAGTTAAACTCTTTTCTTACAATTTTTTGTTGTTGAAGATTGTCCTTTTTAATTAAAAATTAATTTCTTTGTTTGAAAAATGAACTGTTTCATTGAAAACTTGTTGTTAATTTGGATGGTTTTCGGTTGAAAATTATTTTTTTTACCTGAAAATGTAACTATTATTGCAGTTGAATGTTCCATAATTTTAGTTCAAAATCATCTCTTTGTTCGAACATTCATTTTTTTTAATACAAATTTAAACGAAAATTCATCTTTTTGGTCAAAAATTCAATTATTCTAGTTAAACATTCATAATTTCACTTAAAAATTCATCTTTCTGATTTAAGATTCAACTATTCCAGCAAAATATTAACCATTTTATTCGAAAATTCATCACTTTGCTTGAAAATGTAACTAATTTGTTTAAAGTTAGTTTTTTTTTTCTTGAAAGTATTTTTTTTAACTGAAAATTTAACTTATTCCAATTGAAAATTCGATAGTTGTAGTTGAAAATCCATCTGTTTGGTCAAACATTAATTTTTTTAACTTGAAATTGAATTATTTAGGTTTGATCATTAAATTAAATTTGAAAATTAAGTTTAAAGTTAAATCCATATTTACTGGTTGAAAATTCATCTGTTTTGTAAAAATTGGTCTTTTTGGCTTAAAAACTCAACAATTTGGTTGAAAAATCTTCCTTTTAAAATTAAATCTACTGTTCTTTACATTAAATTTAAATCTTCTTTGGTTATTCTATCAACTATTACATTTTTCGTTAACGATTCATTTTTTTTAGTCAGAAAACTTCAACTATTTTCTTAAAATTTGAACTACTTTCTTAAACATAAATTTTTTTGTTGAAGATTCATAATTTTGGTAGATCTTCGTCTTTTTTGGTAAAGAATCTTTGTTTTTGGTTACTTTTTTGCTAAATCATCAATCAACGTGATGTTTACAAAAAAAGATGAATTTTTGACCAAATACCTAAATTTCCAAACGAAAAGTTGAATTTTTATCTAGAAAAAATGAATTTTCTACCGAATTAAATGGAATGTTTGAATTTTCAGTTGCAAAAATGAATTTTTAACCAAATAGTTGAATTTTCCACAAAAAATGTAATAGTTCATATTTCAACAAAAAAAAAAATAATTTTCAATTCAGAACAATTCAATTCAATTTAAAAAAAAAGAATTCGCAACAAGACAGCTGAATTCTCAACTGAAATACATTAGTTTTATACGAAAAATTCCCATTTTTCACCGAAAAGATTCAATTTCTACCAAAAAAAGAAGAATTTTCAACAAAATAGATACATTTTTAACTAAATATTTGAATTTTATACTAAGAGGATTAATTCACTGATAAAACAGACGCCTTTTGAACCAAGCAGTTGAACTCTTAACTAAAAAAAATCAATTTTCTACCAAAAATGGAATACCTAAGCTTTCAATTGAAAAAATTAATTTTCAACTACAAAATGAAACAAGTTTTTAAAAAACTAATCAAATTTTCAAACTAAGAAATGGATTTTCAGCAAAGCAGTTCAACTTTCCACCAAACAGTTGAATTTTCTTTCAAATTGTTTAACTTTCGGTTTGTCCTTTTTAAAATACCCGCGCGTTCATGTTCACCAACTTAAATTTACAAGAACTATTTTCCACTTTAATAAAAAAGGAATAAAATGTTTGATACAGGGTTTGTTTTACTTATTTTTCTTGTATTTATAAATTAAATTTGTTTATTTAAAACTCTAAAGCAAATTGTTTAAATTTTCTTCATATTTTTGAGTAATATCAAGGATCTTTGGTAATTTCTAAAGCAGAGATTTATAAAATATCGTTGGCTGTCCTGAGCGGAATTTTGAAAGGAATGATTCTGACAATCAGCTGTTTTGCGTTCAAAGTTCAAACATGTTAACACTGTACAGTGGAAATTGTGACTGTGAAGTCTAGACTGTAGATTGTGGAAGTCGAAAAGAAAAATTTTAACTCTGCCTAAAATGATGCGGGCAGCAGCAGACCAAATGATAAGAACCTTTTCCGGAAATACATCTGGATTATGTAGACGATTAGAAGGAAAAGTTGCAATTGTGACTGCATCTACACAAGGGTACGATTTTAAAAAAAATTTGATTTATTTTTTATCGGTGGTTACATCAAAAAATTATTTTTTTATAAATATACACGAAATTTTTTCTTCAATAGGCATATTTTCGATTTGAATTATATTATTCTATTTTTTTAAACATTATTCCTTATATGACTAAAAAATTGTAATGGTTTTGTAATTTCGTATCACACCATTTTTAAATAAAAATATAGATTCTATTGCATAGTATCTTTTGTTTAAAAGAATATAAAAGAAATTACATAAGATATTTTGTATAAGTGATAAAAATTGACATCTCAACTTCAGAATTAATATAGAATATTTTTGCAAAGACAATTCAAACCTTTGAACTTTTTTCGAAGATTAC
>CAKNXH010002213.1:90478-115732 GCA_932178445.1 Andricus quercusramuli | reverse complement strand
GATTCGAGCTAAAGAAATTTCAAGTTCGACATATTCAACTTTTTTTTAAATGTGTGCCAAACCATTTTCAAAAAATTCTAAATTGAGCAAAATTTCTCTTTAATTAATAATTTTTTATTATTATTTAATAGCCAAAACTCTACATAGAAAAAATTCGCCATAATTTTCGAAGCAATATGAAAGTTTTTGGGAATTTTCAAATGAAAAAAGAGAATAGAAGATATTGGCCGATTTCAAATTTTTTTTTACATTTTTCAGATTTTTCAGTGTTACTGCTCTGTGAATGATTTTAAACTTCAAAGTGTTAACAGTTGAACCTATTCAAACGCATACTTTCAAAACGAAGAAATAAAACAGTATTTCATTTTCAGAATTGGGTTCTCTATTGCAAAACGATTAGCGCAAGAAGGTGCTAAAGTTATGATCAGTAGCAGAAAAGAAGCTAATGTAAATTCTGCAGTACAAGAATTACTGAACGAAGGATTACAAGCATCTGGAGTCGTTTGTCACGTAGGGAACCAAGAAGATAGAAAACGTCTCTTAGATGAGGTACAAAACTACAAAAAATGTTTAAACCTTCCAAATTAAGGGCTTTGATCGACTTCATTTTGAACACTCTAAACTTGAAATTACTGAAAAATGATGGCTTCAAATTTGAGACTGTATAATTTGAATATAAATTGAATTATTCATTTCTTAATAAATCAGACTTCACAGCCAATATGATCTCAAAACAGGGAAAACAGGATGATTTTTCACGAAAGTAAGGGAATAAGAGGGGAATCAATTCTTTTAAATAAATAAGTTGCATTGTCAACCAAATAGTTGAATTTTTAAACCAAATAGACGAAATTTTAGAATACAATTGAATTTTTAACAACAACAAAAATTAATTTTTATTCAAGATGAATTTTTAATAAAAAAAGATAAATGTTGAATCCATAATGACGAATTTTCTATCCAAAAAGACAAATGTTTAACAAAGAGGTTACATTCTCAACCAAAAAAGATGACTTTTGAACAAAATAATTGAATTGTCAACGCACAAATACACTTGAACCAAAAACAGTTGTCTTATCAACCAAATAGTTGAATTTTTAATTAAAAAACGCGAATTTTGTAGAAGACAGTTGAATTTTCAGCCTGAAAAGTTTAGATTTTTACAAATAGATCGTTTTCAATCAAGAAAGGTGAATTTTTAACCAAATAGATTAATTTTCAAATAACAACAAATTAATTTTCAACCAAACTGTTGCATTTGCAACCAAATAGTTGGACTTTCAATGAAAAGAGACGAATTTTCCATAAACAAAAAAAGATTAACTTTCAACGAAATAGTTGCATTTTCATGCCAAAAAGAGGAATTTTTTAGATTACAGTTAAATTTTCAGCAAAAAGGTTAATTTTCAACCAGGCCAGATGAATTTTCAACTAAAAAGGATGAGTTTTTAACCAAAAGGAATGAACTTTCAACCAATATAAGTTGGTATTTTTTATTGGGTTCTAATAATTAAGTTCGCATTTGAGCGAAAAAACGAGAAAAAGGGGAATTTTCTTGAAAACAGGAGAGAAAAGAGGCATTCTTCAAAAAATGGGGAATCGGGCAGAGAGTGTGAAATCTGTAATTTAATTTGAAATTAATCGCTCCTCAAATTTTTCGACTTAAAAAATCAACTGTTAAGGTTTGCAATTTGAAAAATGTTTTAATTTGAATATGGATTCACGCAATCAGAAATTGTTCAATTAAAAATGTTCAGTTGTTAATATTCTCAATAAAAATGATACAATTTGTTCTAGTCTTGAAAGAAGTCGAAAAAAGTAAAAAAAAAAAGTTGAACGATTCGAGCCCTGAAATTTTAAAATTAAATTTACTTCTTCCACCCTAGGAATGTTGAATTCTCAAATATCAGATATAAAATCCAAATTACTAATAAATTTTTCAGACAAAATCCAAATTCGGAGGCTTGGATATCCTTGTTTCGAACGCAGCCGTGAATCCATCTGTCGGTCCAGTTTTAGATTGCAGTGAAGATGTTTGGGACAAGATTTTCGACATAAACGTCAAAAGTACATATCTGCTCATGAAAGAGGCTCGACCTCTTCTCAAACAAGGCAAATCTCCTTCGATCATTATTATTTCATCGATTGCAGGGTATCAACCCTTTGGTGTAAGCAACTAATTTTCTTTGTTTAATTATTTTTTATATAATTTGCTTAATTTTCTTTATTTAATTTTCTAATTAACAACGTAAGGATTATTTTTGAAATTTCAGACCCCCCCCCACCCATTCTTAAGCAAAATTTTATATTTTTGAATGGATACATAAAAAAAGTATTAATTATTTTCACTGTAAATGAGGTTTCAAAAGGGATTTCAAAAGATTTCAAGGGATTTTAAGGTATTTCAAAGGAATAAAAAGTATTTCCAAGAATTAGCTGATATTAATAGATATCGACCAGGTAAGAAAAATCAGGGTGGCGATTCGGCGTACGATTTCGAATTCCCGGTCATTTCCCGGTTTTTTTCTGGGCAACTAAAAGTAACATATTCATACTGGCCGCAAAACGCAAACATTTATTTTAATTCATGACATTCATTCTAAATGTCATTTAACAAAACAGAGCAAAACATTTCAAAATAAATTAGTTTTAAAACGAGGATTCAAATTTTTCACTAAAAAATATCAATTTTTAACAAAAATGGAATAGTTAAACTTTTAGTTGAAAAAAAAAAAATTTTTCAACAACAAATAACGGATTTTCAAGAAAATAGTTCAATTTTCAACCTAACTGATGAATTTTCAACTAAAATTATGAATCTTCAACTGAAATAGTTGAATTTTAAACCAAAAAGATGAATTGTCAACTAAAACTATGGAATCTTCAATTGGAATAAATTAAATGTTCAGTTTTTTAACTACTTTCCACAAAGAAAACTAACTTCCAAAAAATACTTACATTTTCAAACAAAGTGATGAATTTTAAACTAAAATTGTAAATCTGTAACTGAAATAGTTGAATTTTGAAACAGAAAAATGAATTTTTAACTTAAATTATGTAATATTCAACTAGAATAATAGTTACGTTTTCAAAAAAATTACAAAGAAAAAACAAGCTTTCATACAAACAGCTCATTTTCCAACTACAGAAATGAATTTTCAATTAAAAGGATTAATCTACAACCAAAATATAAATTAATTTTTAACAAAAGAGTTGAACTTTGAACCAACTCATTTTATTGCCACCTAAGAGATGAATTTACAACTAAAATGTTGAATATTCAACGGGAAGACTTGAATTTTTAATCGAAAAGAAGAATTTTCAACCATAAAGATTAATTTTCTACCAAAAAAGGCGAATGTTTCACAATGTTTAAAAATTTACAAATAACTAGTTCAATTTCTAAATAAAAGATATCAATTTTCAACCAAATACTTGAATTTTCATCCAAAAAAAGATATATTTTCAATCAAAAATAGAGTAGTTACATTTTTTGTTAAAAATCTAATTCTTAACAACAACAGAAACGGATTTTCAGCAAAATAGTTAAATTTTCCACTGGAATAGTTCAATTTTCAGTTTAAACAATCGATTTTCAACAAAATAGTTACATTTTCAACCAGAGATGAATTTTCAATTAAAATAATAAATCTTAAAAAAAATTTAATAAAAGAGTTCAACTTTTAACCAAGTAGTTGTATTTTTAACTAAAGTAAGATGAATTCGCAATGAACAATGTAACAAAATTTTCTATTATAATTTAGTAATATTTCTTCTTTGAAATACTACTTCTAATCTAAAAACTATTTGAAGTACTTTCTTTATCTAAAATTTGGGAGAGGGAACTTTCAAATTGGGACAAATTCTGACTTGGAAGAGGGATTCTTTCAAATTCCTTTCTTCTAAATCCGAATTATAATTCTTTTAAAAAATTGCCCGTTCCATGTGAAAAATTCCCTGTTTCAAGTAAAATTATGTTTCTTTACGGAAACTCCCTGTCCGAAAATAAAAACGATAACTATTTTCTCTAACTCCCTGTTCCATCTCAGGATAAATTAGGAGTAAGCGAAAGAAACGTGATAAATCCATTTTTTGAAACAAAATTGAAAAAAATTATTGTTTCTGTAGGTTTGAAATATCATCAATTCGATTATCAAACGAAAGTAAGCGAAAAAAAACCTCACAGAACAAAAAATTGAAAAAGGTTTTTCTTATAATGAAAAATAATAAAAATTCAATAATAAATTATGATTAAATTAGAGTAAACTTTTCTAAATTGAACTACAGTTCCCGGTCTTTCCCTGTTTCCCGGTCAAGTTGCCGCCCTGTAAATGAAGAATTTTAGAGTTGTCGATAGACTGGTCCAAAATTTATTTAAAAAATCATGGTGGCTGTGACGCCGAAGTATTTTAACGCATTTCGAAGGCTATCAGAAGATTTTAATAGTATTTCGAATATTTGAAACAGATTTCATAAGATTTCAAAATATTTCAAAGGATGTTAATTGATTTGAACCGAGTTTGGGAGCTAGATTGAAAGGGGCTTCGATTATTTCAAAGAATTTTCAAATATTGTAAAACATTTGAAGGGATTTTGAAGAATTTTAATAGTTTTTAAAAGATTTGAATGGATTTTGATATATTATAAGGGATTTCAAGATATTCGGAAATATTCCCACGGATTTTGAAGATTCCAATTAATTGTTAAAGGATTTCTGAACATTTTAAGGAAAGTCAAAGATTTTAACGAATTTCAAAAGATTTCCGCGAATTTTAAAGGATTATAATGGGATTTTAAGCGATTTTAAACGATTTAAAATATGTTCACCATTTTTAAAGGGTTTCAAGAGATGTAAGGGAATTAAGAGATTTACAAATATTTAAGTTATAGGATTTCAAAGGACTTCATGTGACGCCGAAGTATTTTAACGCATTTTGAAGGATATCAGAGGATTTTAATAGTATTTCGAATATTTGAAGCACATTTTATAAGATTTCAAAATATTTCAAAGGATTTTAATTGATTTTAACCGAGTTTGAAAAGGGCTTCAATTATTTCAAAGAATTTTCAAATATTATCAAAAATTTGAAGGGATTTTGAAGAATTTTAATAATTTTTAAAAGATTTTAATGGATTTCAATATATTGTAAGTCATTTCAAGAGATTCGGATATATTTTTCAGGGATTTTCACGGATTTCAAATGATTAAGGTGGGATTTTGAAGATTTGAAATATGCTTAAAATTTTTTAGAGGGTTTTAAGGATTATAAAGGATTGGAAGAGATTTCAAAATAAGTCACGGGATATAAAAATATTTCATGTCATCCCGAAGTATTGTTACGCATTTTGAAGGTTTGAAAGGATTTAAAAAGATTGCATAACGTTTCAAAAGACTTCAAAGGGTTGTAATGGAATTTAACGGAGTTTCAGGGATTTAAAGGAGTTTCGATGATTTCACGGAATTTCAAAGGATTTAAAAAGATTTCAATAGATTACAAAGTAGATTGACCGATTTTTTTATAGAATTATTTGTAAGATTTCCAAAGATTTCGCGGATTTTCAAAGGATTTCCGAATATTAAAAAAGATTCCGAAAAGTTGTAATGGCTTTGAAAAACTTTGAAAATATTTTAATGGATTTTAACATATTGTAAGCGATTTCAAATGATTCCGAAAAATTCGTACGGATTTCAAAGATTGTATTGTATTTTAAACGTATTTCAAAGATTTAATGGTATCTCATCATATTTCGAAATATTTCACTGAATTTCAAAGATTTTAACTGTTTTGAGAGATTTTAAGCGATTTCAAGGATTTTCACAGTTTTTAAACGGCTTCAAGAGATTATGTACGATACCCATAGAATTCTATAGATTTTAAAGAATTTTCACATGATTTAAAAAATTTTAAGGGGTTTACAAAATTTTCAAATCAATTCACGGCATTTTAAAGGATTGCAAATATTTCTAGGGATTCCACCATATTTCATTATTATATTAAGCATGAAATATTACATTATAAAAAAACAAATGGAACGGATAATGATATAATGTGTGTAATAGTATAAAAAGTAATTTGACCAGCCAAAACAGGTGTTAAGTAGCATATTTAAACAAAATAATCAAAAAGAGCAAACTTATATAAGAAATTCTTTGCCCCCCCCCCCCACGAAAAATACTTACGTCATTAATGGACGTTATCTTATCAAAAAGTATTTTATGTATTTCAATTATTTATAAATCAATTATTTAGATTTCCATTTTTAATACCTGAATCTTTTTTTCAACAGAATCTAACGATCGAAGATGGACAATACACTCTTGAATGTCTTAATTCAAATTTAAAAAATAAATAAATAAAAAGAAGGCAGCCTCCAAATCCCTTTCCTTCTTTTTTTCTCTCGTCCTTTTAAAATCATAATTGAAAAACATTTACAACAAATTTAATAAAGAAAGACGAGAAATTTGGTACATTTTTTTGTAAATGCTTTTTGATTCTGATTTAATAAATATAAAAATGAAAAAATACGAGAAAAAATAAGAAGAAAGGGAATTTGGAGGTTGTCTTCTTCTTTTCTTCTCTATATTCCATTATTATTATTTTTTTCTTAATTTGAATGGAGACATTTTTTATTATTATCAAGAATTTTGTAGTTTAATTTGGATGTTGGAATTGAAGAGGAATTTAAATTTTGCTTTATTATAAATTTCTTCAATTTTAAATTTTTAGTTGTTGGGCGTTTACTCTATCAGTAAAACTGCTTTAATTGCATTGTGCAAAGCCACATATGAGGATCTTGCAGGAGATGGTATTCGAGTAAATTGTATCGCTCCTGGTGTCATAAAAACCAAATTTTCACAAGCGGTAAGTCTCAATTTTATTCAAAATACAATACAAAATCTAGCGTATTTGTTCGCGTCTCTGAGACGCATCGATTGACCTATTGTTGAAACTTTTACGACTTTAGCAGTACCGATTTATGAAGTGTCAAATAATGGTTTAATACGACAATATTATATTCAGTGTATTTGTTCGCCTTCTTGAGACGCATCGATTGACGCTATTGATAAACCTTTTATGATCCACCAGTACCTATTTATGAATTAAAACAAAATGGCTCATTGTGTTTACATAAGAAAAATTTTTTTTGATATTCAAAATACAACAATATTTCCCGTAGAGTATTTGTTCGCGTTCTTGAGACGCATCGATTGACCAATTGATGAACCTTTTATGACCAATCAGTACGGATTTTTGAAGTTTCAAAAAAATGATTTATTCTGTTAATATGATAAAAACTTTTTGGATACTCAAAACACGACAATATTATATGTATGTAGAGTATTTGTTCGCGTTCTTGAGATGCATCGATTGACCTATTGGTGAACCTTTTATGACCGATCAGTACCGATTTATGAAGTTTAATCAAAATTTGTGTATTCTGTTTATACGAGAAAAACTTTGTTCATATTAGGAGTACTTACAGTACTGTATTTGACGTATTTATTTACGTCTTCGAGACATATCGAATGCCCTATTGACGAACCTTCTATAACCTCGTATGGTCTATCAATACCGATTTATAAATTTAAAAAAAGTTGTTTATCTTGTTGATATATAATATAATATATAATATTTGGAAAACAACTATAATGTACATAATATAGTTGTTCGCGTCTTCGAGACGCATCGATTGCCAAAATCAAGAAGTTTTCATGATCTACCATAACTTTCCAATATCGTTTCTAAATTTTTCAAAAAAATTAGTGTCCTTTTTATAAGAAGATTTTTCTATATTGGGAATATAACAGTACTGCATTTGATGCAATATTGTTCGCGTCTTCGAGATGCGTGGATTGATCATTTGATGAAGTTTCGTAGACCATTTTATTGAATTATCAATAGCTACTTAAAAAATTTTATAAGAAAAGTTACATTGTTTATATGAGGTTTTAATTTGAAATATAAAACTGCCGTAGGTTAAAAAGCTGTTCATTATAACAGAACACATCAATTGACATTTTGGTGGGCCCTCTGGTTTCTGAAAATAAAACATTCGGAAAGACAGAAACATAAACTTGAAAAAATGTTGAATGCATCAATTTTTTTCTTTTGTTAGGGAAAAACCCCACTATAAGTAAGCACATATATTTGATACTTATGAGGAAGCAAAATGCTCATAAATTAGCAGAAATAAATACTCTTATAGTGAATACATCCATTGTACTTCGCAGCCGTATTTCCGTTGTTTTCAAGAAACTTCCCATTTTTCTCACTTTTTCGCTCAAATTCGAACTGAATTAATGGAACTCACTAGTCACTAAGAAAATCCAAATATTTTTATTTGAAAGTTAATTATTTGTAATTAAAAAGTCTACTATTATATTTTAGGTTCACAATTTATCTCTTGGTTAAAAATTCGACTATTTGATTGAAGATTTAACTACTCTGTTGAACATTTTGTTTTTTTTGTGTGCAAATTTATTTCTCTATGGGAGCGTCCATAAACCACGTAGCCTGTTCTTCTTTTGTTTGAATAAAGACGAAAAGACAATTGCCGTCAAGTGATAAAGGACACAACGTTATAAACAAAAGAAAAACAGGCTACGTAGTTTATGGACGTTCCCTATCTGTAAATTGAACGTTAAAATTTTTCGATAAAAATCTATCGTTTTAAGTTGAAAATATAAATCTTTGGTTGGAAATTAATGTATGGAATTCATGAAAATAAAAAAAGAATTCAACGATCAAATTTGAACAACCAGCACAAAATGCTCCTATTGTAATTCCTAAAAACAAAAAAATTTGTTTCTTTGGACAAAAATAAAAAAGAGGAAAGGAACATGAGAAGGCAACCAACCAAATCCCCTTCCTTCTGTTTTTTATTTCTTTCGACTTTTTTATTTTTATTATTATCAAATCACAATATGAAAGCATGCAAAATATTTACCAACATTTCGGTGCTCACACAGCACTCGTATCAAGGCAAGAAAAATTAAGGCTGGTTGTATTTTATTTTAAATTTTGTTGTAAATGCGTATTTTTTGGTAGGAAGTTAATCTTCCTAATTGAAAATTCAAGTACTTGGTTGAAAGTTGAACTGATTCGTTAAAAGTTTATTTTATTAGTTAAGACCCATCTCTTTGGTTGAAAATTTAACTGTTTTGTTGGAAATTCGTTTCCTTTTTGTTGAAAATCAAATGCAAATTTAACTAATCCATTTTTGGTTAAAAACTGATCGTTTTTCATTAAAAATTCAAGTTTGGTTCAAAATTCATAATTTCGAATTGAAAATTCAACTGTTTTGTAGAAAAATCCTCTTTTGGCTTAAATATTCAGCATCTTTGTTGAAAATTCGTCCCTTTAGATTGAAAAATCTGTTCTTTGGGTAGAAAATTCAACTGTTTAGTTGAAAATGAACTTTTAGTTGAAAATTCATAATTTTGATAGAAAATTTAACTGTTTTGTAGGGAATTCGTCTTTTTGCCTTCAAAATTCAACAATGTGGTTGCCCGTTTTTTCTCTCTCAAAAGAAAAATCTTTCTTGCTGGTTACAAATTTATCTCATTTGGTAGAAATTTCATCTTTTTTTCGTAAAAACTGCAAATAATTGGTTAAAAATGATTCTTCTCTGGATTTGGATTCAACTATTTTGTTGAATATTCAACTTTTTCGGTTGAATTCAACTGTTTCTTATTTAAAATTAAAGACTCTTTGGGTTGAAATATCAAGTGTTACATTTTTCATTAAGAATTCATTTTTTTGGTTTAAATTCGACTGTTTGGATCTAAATTACAATTATTTTTTGGTTGATGTATCAACTACTATATTTTTCATTTTTAATGAATCTTTTTTCATTGATCACTCAACTGTATTTTAAAAAATTCGTTTTCTTAGCTTTTTTTCGACCTTTTGTTTGAAAATTCATGTTTCTAGGAAGAAAATTTAACTATTTGGTTGACAATTCATCCATTTCCCTTGAAAGTTCTGTTAGTTGATTGTAAATTGCAAATGTTTGGTTGACAAATAATTTTTGTTTCTGAAAGTTGAACTATTTTGTGAACAATTTTATTATTTAGTTGAATATTCAACTATTTTGTTAAAAAGTCATCATTTTTTTTCGAAAATTCAACTGGTTTTTTGCAAATTCATCGTTTAGAAAAAAAGTTGGTCGATCTGGATTAAAAATGTATATCTTTTGGTTAAAAATTAATCTTTTTTAGGTGAAAATGCAATTACAGGGTAAAAGCACCAATTCTTAGCATCCCCCAGTTGTTGGCACATTTCTCTAATTTATTAGATAATACGACTCTTTAGCTTGTTTTTCTTTAAATAATGTAATTCTGCGATCATTTTTACGAATAATGCATCTATTACTTATGCAGTTGAATCAAATATTCATAAAAAATCAAAGAATTTCACTTCGGTTTTTGGCATGCTAAAAATCGTGCTTTTACCCTATTTCGACTTAAAATGAGCTTTTCCTATTGAATTCAATATGGTACCTATACATTAATTTAATTTTAAATGTTTTCTCATATTATTCGCCTATTTTTGTAAAAATAACCCTATTTCCCCTGTTTTTAGAGGATTTTTGGCTCTGCAGTCTATTAAAATATTATGTTTGTATGTTTTGTGTTTTATTTTACGCGCTTATCAAATTAAATCAAAGAAAAATATTTTAATTAAAGGGGGAGCGTTTTGTTCGTATTTATCTTAAAAGTTTAAAGATTTGCATAAATTCGTAGGCAAAGGGAATTTTTATAATAATTTCATTATTCAATTTGAAGTCAATTTATTTTTAAGTAAAAAATCTTAGCGACCTTAAAAAGGGTCATTTTCCTGCAAAAATGTTGACTTTAACAGCAAATTTTTCTAAAAAAAAAAAATAATAATAATTTTATTCTGAAAAATTGCATGAATATAACCAAATTTTTCTTATTAAATATTTTTTTTCTAATTGAAAAAAAAAATTATTCCCAAAAATTGTATAAATATAATTTATTTTGTGACGTCACCCAGGGAGGATTAAGGTTTATGTAATTATCTGTGGCGGAGAAAGGTTTTTAATTAATTTTTACTTTGCAGATGTACCAGTCAGAGTCGATTGAAGAAACAACCAAATCCAAAATTCCTATGGGTCGATTGGGTTTGCCCGATGAAATGGGAGGCATTGCTGCGTTTTTGGCAAGTGATGACGCTTCCTACATGACAGGAGAGACAATAGTTGCAAGTGGCGGGATGCCATCTAGATTGTGAAGATTTGAGCTTCTATAAAAGCCTGACTACTCTGGAAATATTATAACTGGGTCAGATCTAAAGGTGATTTGATAAAAGATATGAAAACTATTATCTTGTTAAAAAAAAAAAACGTTAACAGTTACTTCGAGATTGAGTTTATAAAGATGTAATTTCTTATTTTCACGGCTGAAATATTTTTTGTACTCTTGATATTGATTTGTTAATAAATAATTTATTACATATATCTACTTTCATTATCACTGACGGTAAATGCACACACGCGTTCTAGTCCCCGGGCTTTTATTTTCCTAACATAATTTGAAAGAGTTTGATATTTAAAAATTTTTAATCAGAAGCTCTCAAGAGTGAACAAGTTGAGACTTAAATTTTTTGAATTTGACAATTTCATTAGAGAAGAGTTGAAATTATATAACTTCCAATTCAAAGCGTTCAAAATTGAATAATTTTTTCCAGATTGAAGAATCTCGGAATTGAATGAATTCAGATTAAAATTGCGAAAATAGAACAATTTAAAAATTTAATAATTTCAGATTACAACCTGGAAAACTGGATCAATTAAAAAAAATGAATTATTGTACAATTTCAAATTGAAAGCGCTCAAAATTGTACAGTTTGAAATTGAAATTTTTTAACAGAATTTCTCAAAATTGAAAAATTTCAGACTGAAATTTTCAAAATTGGGCAATTTCATGAGAAAGGAGTTCAAATTGTATCATTTCCAATCCAAAGAGTTAAAAAATGAACAATCTTATTTTAAATTTAAGAATCTCGAAATTTTACGAATTGAGATTAAAATTTCGAATATAAGACAATTTCAAAATGTTAAAAATTGAATAAATTAAGATTAGAATTCTGAAAAGTGGATAATTTTAAATTCAAAGCAACTGAAACGTATTATTTTAATTAAAACTGTTCAAAATTGAAAACTATTGAATTGAAATAATTTTTTATTTGAAGCGATTAAAATTTTACAATTTGAAATTGAAAACTAAGTTGAATGTTTTAAAGTAAAAGCTTCTGGAATTCTAAAATTTAAAATTGTTATCACAGTTCAAAAGAAAATAATGTAAAAAATTTAAACACTTAAAATTAAATTATTCTAAAAAAAAACTTCAAAATTAAGTAATTTTCTATGGGAAATACTAAAAATGAAAAAAATTCTACTACGAAAAGTTGAAACTTATACGAATCCGAGCTTCTATTCAAACTGAAAAAGGTTTAATTACCAAGAAAAACATTTTTTTTACTCAAATCCTTCAAAATTTCAATTATTTTACGTAAATTTAAATAATTAAAATATTAACAATTTTCAAATTGTTAATTTATACTTTTGAAAATGCAACCATTTCACTTTGAATTACAAAATTGAAAATTATGAACGAGAAAAATTGCAAACTGAGCGTTTAACATGAAAATTTACAACTCTAAATTTGTAACCATTCAAAATTAACGAAATTATTCAATTACTACCTTATCAATTTCATATATATGTTGTTCAATTTTTATCTATTTTGATTTTAAACAATACAATTTGTAACTTTTTAATTGAAAATGTTTTTACTTTCAACAATTTATTTGGAATTACTATTCATGCTTGAAATCTTCCAATTAAATATTTTTCCATTTTAAATGATTGATACTTTAAAATCTTCAACTAAAAATATGATTTTTCAAATAAAAAATGATTCAATTTTCAATTCTAGTTCCAAAATCTTCTCATTTTCAAGGCTGAAATTTGACAAAATATTTTCTTAATTTTTCATAATTTTGAATTTATTCTGGAGGCATTTAATTCAATACTGCTTAGTTACCAATCCTTTAAACTGAAAATTGTGCAACTATGAAGTCATTCAATTCGATATTCTATGAATATTTAAATGTAACGTGGACTAAATTTCAAACCAAACAATTTATAATATTTAAATAAAAAATTATTAAATATACATCAGACTATCAAGGCTTTCAATACGAAAATTTTAAAGATTTAATAGTGAAATAGTCCTGACATTTTTAATATTTGAATTTGAAACTATTATAGATTCAGAAGGATTTCAGTTTAAAATTTTTGAATCATTAAGGCTATCAATTAAAAATTATTGCACAATATTATCAGTCAAATTCTCAATGCAACTCTAAAATATTTCAGGGTGGCCTCTAAAAAAAAATTTCTGGTTACTTCCCGGTTATTAAAAATGTCTACAGGTCATTGATGATGCTTATGTTTAATCGAAAGAGCAGGAAAGTTCCTATCGTAACTGTAGTGAAAAGAACATATTTCTAATTTATATTGAAAATACATCAATTGTTAAAGAAGAAAGTATATGCTTTAAACCTACTAAATCTTATTCTTACGAATAAATGTTCCAATGCTTATTTTTAAACCTAAATGAATTAACAGAGAAAATCTAAGCTTCTCTTTCAATAAAAAAAACCTTATTTCAAAAAAGTAAAATTTATTTTTGACCTTGCAAAGATGATAAATATGATTAGGAAGTATCATGTCATGCAGTATGAATTGACATTCAAAGTGATTGGACAGATTTTTTTTACTAAAAAATGTGATTTCTAAACAAAAAATCAGTGTCATTTTCGCCGTTAAAATGGAACAATTTTAAATATTATGAAGCTTTAAAGTTATATTCATCTAAAAGCTTTAAAAATAAGATGCTTTCTAAGTGGAAACTTTCAAAATTGTTTAATTCAAACTTGAAGCCTTAATAATGAAAAAATTCCAAACATCGTTTAAAAACTGAAGCATTCTTAAATTAGGATCCTGAAATTAAGTCGTTCAAAATTATTTATTCTCAAACTGTGCATCATGATTTTAAAAATTCAACCATTTTAATCTAAAGTACAAAATTAATAACTTGAAAATCAGGTGAAATAACTTCACGTTGAAGTCAAATTTATAAAATGTCAAACTACCGTGTATGTGCTAACAGAGTGCTCGAAAAACTTAATTTTCAAAAGTACGTGACTTTTCCCTGATTTTTCCCAAACCAAATTTTCATCTTATCTGGCCATTAATATTCAAAGACCAGAATTTTAATCTTGTATAACATCTTTAACATAAAATCTGTTATAAACGGAATAAAACAATTTAAGTTTAAGTTAAATTTTCGACAAAACAGTTGACATTTAAAAAAAGTTGTTGAATTTACGACCAAACAAGATGACTTTTTAGAAAATAGTTTAATTTTTAACAAAACAGTTGAATTTTTAACAAAAAAGTTGACGTTTTAAAAAAATTGTTGAATTTTCGACCAAACAAGATGACTTTTTAAGAAAGAAGTTTAATTTTCAACAAAACAGCTAAATTTTTAACAAAACAGTTGACATTTTAACATAATTATTGAATTTTCGACCAAAAAAGATGACTTTTTAAGAAAATAGTTTAATTTTCAACAAAACAGTTGAACTTTTAACAGAATGGTTGAATTTTCAACCTGCAAAGATGAATTTTCAAACAAATGGTTCAATTTTCAAACAAGAAAGATTAAGTTTCAATCAAGAACATTTAAATTTTCAACAAAATAATTTAAACTTTAAGCCAAAAAGACAATTTTTTGAGAAAATAGTTGAATTTTAAACCGAGAAAGGTGAATTTTCGATCAAAATATATTAAGCTCAATCAAATAGTTGCCTTTGCAATTAAATAGTAACATTTTCAAGCAAAAAAACGAATTTGTTAGAAGAAAGTTGAATTTATAATAAAAAGACGAATTTTCAACAAAATACTTTAATCTTCAACCAAAGAAAATTAGAACAAATGAATTTTTAAAACAAAAAGACAAATTTTCAACACCAAAACATGAATTTTCAACAAAAAGTGAATTTTCTACTAGAACACTTGAATTTTCAACTCAAAAAGACAACAGCAAAAAAAAAGAAATATAAATATAAATGCAAGACAAATAAATTACTAACAAAAATATTATATCAGGGTGGCCGCAACAATTTATTTTCTAAAATTCCCTAATTTTTCTCTGACCAATTTCTTATTTTCCCTGACCATTAATAACATAAAATTTATCATAAACTGACTAATAAACTCTCAAAATGACATGATAAAAAAAGTCGCGAGACAAAAAACATTAAAAAAAAAAAGCGGAATCATAGGATCTTCTATGTGGGTAGAATTAATGAATGGTAGATTATTATGTACAATAATTTTCTGTATAAATATTTATAATGTATTTCGTTTATCGATTTTATTATCATTGTATAAAACTGATTAAAAATCCTTGGTTTCACGTTAAAAGATCTGAAGTAACATATTCACAAACGAACAAATCAAGGATTCTTCAAAGAATTAAAAAAAGTTTAAATTAAAGATTCCTTCACTATTTAATTTCTACGAACATCACGTCAATTCTCCACATGAAGTAATAACTACTTTCTGCGTCGGAGTTCCACCCTTGGTCCCAAACTTTTCCATTTTTTTTAGAACATCCAATCCACTGAGAACGTGACCAAACACGACGTGTTTGTTATCCAGCCATTCTGTTTTTTGAAGACACAGAAAGAACTGCGAACCGTTGCTATTTGGTCCAGAATTTGCCATAGATAGCGTTCCAGGTCCCGTGTGTTTCAATGTAAAATTCTCGTCATCAAATTTCTTTCCGTAAATTGACTTACCGCCCGTTCCGTTGTGATTGGTAAAATCTCCGCCTTGACACATCTAATTACTTATTAAGGAAAAGGCAAATTAAAAAAATGTTAAATTCAGCCACTTCAAATTCAACCATTAATTATACCCATCCCTAATAAATTTATCTTGAGGTGCGTCATTTATAAAAAAAAAATGCTACAAAATATCAATTTCGAATTCCCATAACTTTCCCTGACTTTTCCCTGATCAATTTTTCATTTTACCTGACCGTTATAAATTAGTTCATATTCAACATATTCAACCAAAAAGATGAACTTTGGTCCAATAAGATTAATTTTCTGCCAAAAAAGATTAGGATTTAAAAAAATACATGAATTTTCAACAAAATAGTTAAAGTTTTAACCAAAGAAATTAATTTTCAACTAAAATGAGGAATCATTTTTAACCAAGAAGTTTGATTTTTGACCAAAAAAGACAAATTTTCAACTAACAAGAGGGATCAATTTTCAATCAAAAACGGAGTAGTTATATTTTTAGTTAAAAAAACTAATTTTCAACCATAAGCAACGAATATTCAACAAACACGTTGAATTTTCTAGAAAAGAAATGAACTCTCAGCCAGAAAGATGAATTTTTCATCAAGAAGATTAATATTCTAATACAAAAGATGAATTTTCAACAAAGCAAACAGTGACCCTTTTAGACTAAAAATTAAACTATTTCGCTGAAAAATCGTCTTTCTAATATAAAATTTTAATATTTACTTCAAAACTTGTGCATTTTGTCGAAAATTTGTATTTTTTTGGGAGAAATCAATTTTTTTTTTTGTAAAAAATTCGTCTTTTTTAGTTAAATTACATTTTTTTATTTGAAATTAAAGTCCTTTCTAGCTAAAATATCAAGTATTGTATTTTTGATCAAATATTCATCTTTTTAGACTGAAAGTGCAATTGGAAGTTGAACTATTTATTTTAAATTCATTTTTTTGGTTGAAGATTCATAATTTCAGTAGAAAATTCATCTATTTATTTGAAAATTGAATATCTTTTTTGAATCTTCCCTTTCAAATGTTTTGTAGAAGATTCGTTTTTTTATTGAAAAATAATTTCTTTTCGTTTAGAAATTTAACTATTTGGTTTAAAATTAATCTTCTTAGTTGAAAAGTCGACTATTTGGTTAAAAATTAATTTATTTTGTTAAAAATTTATTTTTTCGGTTATAAAAGAATTTTTTAACTTAAAATTTAACTATTTGATTGAAAATTAAATTTTTTTTGAAACTTCATATTTTCGGGTTAAAAATGCAACTGTTTTGTGTAGAAAATTCGTCTTTTTGCCTTGAAAATTCAAACAGTTTGGTACCCAAATTTAACTATTTTGTAGAAGAATCGTGTTTTTATTGAAAATTATTTTTTTTTTTTTTAGAAAATTTAACTATTCTATTGTAGTTTTAAAATGATTCTGCTTAGTTTAAAAATTTAATTATTTGGTTGAGAATTAATGCAATTTGTTTAAAATTCGTATTTTTTTAAACAGAAAATTAATCTTTTTTGTTGAAAATTCAACTATTTGGTTAGAAATGTATGTATTGTATTGAAAATTCGTCTTTTTTCGTAAAAAATAATCCTTTTGGTTGAAAATATAGGCATTTTGTTGAGAATTTGTCTTTTTTAGTAAAAGATTAATCTTCTTGGTTGAAAATTTATCTTTTTGTTTGGAAATGTAATCACTTGATTGAAAATTCAACTGTTTTCTAGAAAATTCGTCTTTTTAGTTTAAATATTATACTATTTAGTTCAAAGTTGAAGTATTTTGTTGAAAATTCGTCTAGTATAGTAGCAAATTAATCTTCTTGGTTGAAAATTCTACATTTTGGATGAAATTTTGTTCCTTTCTTGGCTGAAAAATGTTTTTCACATGATTCAAGTGTTTTGTTGAGAAGTCTTATTTTATTCATTTCACCTGTCTTTGACTTAAAATAAAAATCTTTCCTTGGTTAAAATATAACATTTTTTGTTGTGAATTCATCTTTTTTGGATGTAAACTCGCAACTACTTCTTTGAAAGTTGGAATACTTTCTTAATTAATAAAAAACAGTCAGTTTTGACCGCCCCCCTCCCCCCCAAATCGTCTTACGTTATTTTGGGACGACCTGTTAATAAATTCACGAAAAACATTTAGTAGGCAAAAATAACGTGAGTTAGAGGTTCGGGAGGATCGAAACTTATTATATATAACATAAAAAAAAGGTCTGATTATTAGGGGACTCAAATTTATCAAGAACATTAAGAGGCCTTAAGTACTTCATGAACCTGCTATACAATTATAAATTTTTTTAATTTGGTTCTTAAATCTCGGGGGGGGGGGGGCTACCCATTCGCATATTTCTGGATCCGCGCTTGAATTGATGTGAATTCACTGTTTTTGATTTTTCTCGAAATCAAAATTTTACTGGTTAGGCTCATTTTTGACAAACTGCTTCAACTATAAATAAATAAATCGTCTAAGACGTACTTGAAATCTGTATCATGAAGCGACTCTCTTTGCAGGCCTCTTACTTTATAATTTTTTAAATTTCTGTTTATGATTCATCAAAAACGAATCGAAACTTTGTGAAAAAATGGAAAAAGGCTCAGAATGCTCGATTTTGGGGCATTAGGTAAGAAGAGTGAACATAATGTGATCCCTGGAAATGAATAACTGATTTTTTGAAAATAATAATTTGTAAAATGATGAGAAGCGTGAAAAGGATACAAATTCTGGAATGATTCGGTGCAAACTGCTCGACTGGTACCCGAATCCCTGTTCGTGTGTGCAAAGTTGGCGAAAGTTCTCTGCAGTTTTTGGGACGATGTCAGCTCTCAGCATCATTATGATTCTTCCAAGTTCGGTTTTACCCACACTTATATCGAAATACACTTGAGGATTTTGTTTCTTTTTTGGCCCAGCGGGTGGATCATCTTCGGTCGTTGTAGTATTACTTCCTTTTAAAGTTTCACCCGCATGTTCCTGTAACCATGTGTCGTCTGCCCAAACAGGTTTCGATGAACCTTCTTTGATCTTTTGTGGTTTGGCAATATTCACTCGAATTGTTCGGCCATGCAGTTCAGAATCATGCTAAACATTTTGAATTTTATTAGTTGAGGTTTGGAAAAATCTGCAGGGATCACAGCGGTTTAATAGTTCAATTTTAGGTAAAAAAAGGGGATTTTTTCGGAAAAAGAAGCTTAAAAGGGGATTCAATTTTATTCTTAAAAACTTTTTATATCATATGGCTATCTCACGAATATCAAAAGAAAGTGCATTCTAATAACAGTGCATTTTCTAGCCATTTTTGTGATTCAATTATTTTTTGGTTAGCTTTGAAAAATCTGTTCAACACTTCAGCATTTTCCAGTGTTAAAAATACATCAGATTCAGATTCAAGAAAATCAAAGATTGAAAATTAGATAAATGGCAGAATTGAAAAAATGATCATGTTTCACTTTTAAAAAATATATTTTTTTCGGTAGGTGTATTTTGATTCCTTTTTCTCATGCACTTTTTCCACTTAAACGTGACCTGAATTAATAGAATCCCATAAGAAAGTCCAACTATTTTTCGTTGAAACTTCATTCCTATTGGTTGAAAAATCTATTATATTTTTGACTGAAAATATATTTTTTTATTCAAAAATTGATTATTTGGTTGAAAATTCAACTGTTAAGTAGAAAATTCGTCTTCTTGGCTTGAAAAATCAAGAATTTGGTTGAAAACTTTTTTCTTTCTTAACTGAAATATCTTTTTTGGTTGGAAAATCAAGTACTTTTTTTTTAAAATTGAAATATTTTTGGGTGAAATATCCACTATTATATTTTTTGTTGAGAATCTATCTTTCATGGTTGACAATTTTATTAATAAAAAAATTTATCCTTTTTGGTTAAAATTCAACTGTTTTATAGAGAAAATTCGTCTTTTTGACTTAAAAATTCATTTTTTCTTGGTTGAAGATTAATCATATTAGTTTAAAACTTATCTCTTTAGTGAAAATGCTTTGTCAAAAATTAGTCTTTTTGGCTTGAAAATTCCTTTTTTTATATAAAGATTCATAATTTTAGTTACAAATTTATCTCTTTAATTTAAAATGTAATTATTTGTTCAAAATTCGTCTTTTTAGGTTAAAAATGCAACTGCTATGGTAAAAAAATTCAACTATTTAGTTCAAAATTAACATTCTCGATGATAATTCCTATTTTAGAGTTTAAAATTAAACTGTTTCTTTCGAAAATTCATCTTTTTGGCTTAAAAATTCAACAACTTGGTTGAAAAGTAATATTTTTTTGGATGAAATCATTTGTTTTGATTTTTAATTAAAATAGTTATTGTTTTAAACATTTGACATTCCTCTTTAAGAATTTATCTTTCATAGTTGAAAATTTTATTATTTTGTTGAAAACCCAACAATTTTGTTCAAAATTCATTCTTTTTGGTAGAAGTTCAACTGTTTTGTAGAAAATTCGACTTTTTGGCTAGAAGATTTATTTTTTTTTCGATTAATATTCATCATTTTAGTTGAAAATTCACCTCTTTGGTTTAAAAATTCAATTATTTTGATAGAAACTTCAATTATTTATTTGAAAATTAACTTTTTCGTTGCAAATTCATATTTGAGGGTTAAAAAATTCAACAATTTGGTTGGAAAGTCGTATTTTTGGATTATGAAAATATTTTTTGGTTAAAAGATAAAATATTACATCTTTTGTAAATAATTCATTTTTTTGTAGAAAATTCATCATTTTGGTTAAAAACTTGGTTTCTTCGGTAGAAAATTAATATTCTTCGTTGAAAGTTTATGTTTTTGGTTGAAAATTCAACTTAAAGCGTTTAAAATTTAATTTGATATAGTATAAACATTAATTTTGTTCAAAAGAATTTATTCTCCTATTTTTGTGAAGAACCTCCTTATTTATCCTATTTCTAGAGTAATTTGACTTATTTTCTAATGTCTAGAATATCTGGTTATGATTTTAAAAAAATGAATAAAAACTCGTCTTCTTGGCTTGAAAATTAAAAAATTTGGTTGAAATTTTTTTCTTTTTGACTGAATAATGCTTTTTGGTTGAAAAATGAACTATTTGGTTAAAAATTCGTGTTTTTTGGATTATGTAAACAATTTTTTATTTAAAATAATTATATTTATTGGTTGAAATATCAGTTATGACGTTTTTCGTTGTAAATTCAAATACTTGGTTGAAATTTTAATTATTTTATTGAAAGTCCAAAAATTTGTTAAAAACTCATCCTTTTTGGTTGAAATTCAACTATTTAGATGCGAATCATCCTTTTCGTTGACAATTCATATTTTAGGGTTGAACAACCAACTGTTTTTTCGAAAATTCGTCTTTTTGGCTTCCCTTAGGTTTGTGTCGTAGAAAATATTCTTGGTTAAAAATGTACCTTTTTGGTTGACAATTCATTTTGAACCGTTAAAAATTGAATTTAATATATTATACAAAATAATTTTAATTCAAAGAATATATTCCCCTATTTTTGTGAAATTTTTGTTTTTTCCCTGCGTAGTAAACATTTTAAACTTGTATCCCAGTAAGAAGGCTTGCATTGATCGGGATTAAAAAATGTAATTCACTTCAATACCTGATTTTTCTGGTCGTGTCGTGCACCTTGAAAAATTTAACAAAACAGTACTGAAAAGAATTTAAAAATACGAAAATCCGTAGTCAGGATCAATAAAATTGAATCCCTGCCAATGGACGTCAAAAATTGCACAGAACGGTACTGAAGGGGATTGAAAAGTTCGAGTTAATTATTTATTTACTGCTCAATAAAATATATACATTGAACAGGAACCATTTTTTACAATCTTTGATCAGTTAAAGATTTATGTGATTATCATTACAATCCTTAAAATTATTAATTTTAACCACCTTTTTCACTTCATTTATGGCTTATACCTTCAAAAAGTATAATATATTTATTTATATTTTTATTTATTTAAAGATACCAAAAATCTTATTCATAAGATTAACGAAAATTGAAACATTTAAACGTATATTCCAGAAAAATGGATTTAAAATATTTTTAACAGATATTTTCTGAAGGTATCAGTGGGAATTAAATCCATTTGGAATATATGCTACATTTTGGAATTCGAAACAATATCAGAGAGATTTATTCTGAAGGTATTAGAGGGAATTAAATAAATTTGAAATAAATTCTACTTTGCGGAATTAGAAACAATTCAGTATACATATTTTCTGAGAGAAATGGAAGGAATTAAATCAATTTGAATTGTATCCTACTTTACGAAATTGAAAACAATTAATTATAGATATTTTTTGAAGGAACTGTAAGGAATTAAATAAATGTCAATTTTGTCCTGTTTCTTGAACACAAAATAATTCCGAGAGTCGTTGTTGTCGCTATGGGAACTGCAGGGAATTAAATTTTTAGAAAAAGTATTACTCTCTTGCGGATTGGAGGTCGGTGGAAGAATCAGGTTTTAAATAAGATAGAAAAATGTTCATGTTGTCGCTGAAATCGGAATTTCACAATTCTTTTCAATTGAAGCCTTCTTACTGGGATAATCAAAACGAATCTCTTTGAAAGCGTCGTACCTTCAAATTTCTAGAATTTATGTTTATGATTTTGAAGAAATGATTCAAAATCTCGTAAAAAAGGGAGAAAGAGATAAATTAGGTCAAAATTCTCGATTTTAGGTGTTTTAGAGGTATTTTTCAAATTTAAGGGGGGAAAAGGGGACGACCTGTGATCCCTGAATTTTCTATTTATTTTTGTGAATTGAAGAATAGTTCAAAGATATGAGTTTTAATTATCTTACCATATTATCGATTGCTGCCGAAGCATCCTCGGCTGCTTCATATTCTATGAAAGCAAATCCTCTGTGCTTCTCTGATTCATAATCTAAAGGAATCTGTATATCGACTATTTCTCCAAACGGAATGAAAGCCGCACTGAGAACTTTGTCGTCTACTTCCTCAGCCAATCCACCTAAAAAATATGAAAGTTTTTAATACACCGACATTCAAAACTTTACCATTTGTTAGGATTTTATTTATTTAGAATCGTAAGATCAGAAAAGCATGATTTTTAAAAAGTGAGGTTAGGTTGCTACGCCGGTAATTCACATATTTTCCATATTTATACTCGGAGATTATTCAGAATTCAATAGTATTTGAGAAAATTATAAGAACAACTTGTAGATAACTATTTCAATCGGGATTTAAATGATCTGAAGAGCCGAAAACAAATTTGATTAAAGTATTTATAGGTTAGATTCCTGAAGTTCGAATTGATAAAAATGGTACTAACCTACGTAAATTGTCCTCTTTGCATTGCTGCTCATGATTCCCGAGATTTTGGATCTCCAAACTTCTTTTCTGATCAATCCTGATCTGTTAATTATTAATTTAACATTAAATTAACTGAACTCAAGCGACTTAACAACAACGTAAATAAACGATTACGCTACTAGTTCTTTTTTTAACCGCTAGGTCGATGACAGCTGTCACGAATCTTTGACGAAACATCGTCTGCTTCTCTGCAAGGCGAATTTATTTTTCATCTTATTTACACAATATAAACGATAAAGTGAAATAGACGATTCATTTTGTATTGAATTTCTTATCAGTGACCTTTGAACTTACATTTTAAACAATTTGTAGAGGAATTTCTACCTTTTATCGCAGATTCTTCTTGTGCAAATAAGAATAAGCTCAAATAAGTAATCTGAGGCAATTTAATCTCATAATTGTTTCATATGTGTGTACAATGCGTGTATGATCTGTAATGAAGCCGGCAATTGATAAGGCATTTTTAGAATCATAAGTTCCTTGGGGATTTGCTAACAACGTCCGCAATTGAGCAAGTGATTTCAGAAAGGTAAGATTAAAAAGTTATTCATTTTTTACCTTTGCTATAATATAGAGTGCGCATGTCAAAATGTGTCAAGAAAATTATGATTGTTATAAAAATCATAATTATTTAAATTGGCGTATGCAATGAATTTTATCAATCACGCTTGAGGAACATATCTCTATAATATATAAGCTTCTGCAATTTAATTGACATTTTGCTCAATTTTTACATATCATTTTGCCTTTTTTTTAGAATAAAAACAGATATATTTCTTAAATTTTCATGATTTTGAAGATCAAAAGTCAAGTTTTCGATTCTGAATCTTTCAAATTCAAGAAATTTCGAAGTAAATCATCAAAAGTACAGAATTTTTAATTGTAAAACTTCAAACTTGCATAATTTTTAATTGTGTAAATTTCCAAATTTAAAAACTATTTTAAAGATGTATAAATTAAAATCCCTAAAGTGGTATGATTTTGAAGATCAAAAGTCAAGTTTTCAATCCTAAATCTTTTCAATTGAAGAAATTTCGAAGTAAATCATCAAAAGTACAGAATTTTTAATTGTAAAACTTAAAACTTGCATAATTTTTAATTGTGTAATTTCCAAAATTAAAAATTACCAGTTTGAAGATGTATAAATGAAAAATGCTTAAAGTTTTGTGATTTTGAAGATCAAAAGTTAAATTTCCAATCCTAAATCTCCCAAATTGAAGAAATTTCGAATATGAAGTATTAAAAATACAGAACTTATAATGGTAAAACTCCATGCTTGGATAATTTTAAATTTTCAAAATTAAGTACTCTTTAATTTTAAAGATTAACAATTCAAAGTTCGACCATTTGAAGAGTTAGAAGAGAAAACTTTTGAATTTTGAATAAAAATAAATAAATAAAATAAATGAATAAAAACGCTTAGATTTTCATGATTTTGAAAATCAAAACTCAAGCTTTCCATTCTAAATCTTCCAAATTGAAAAAATTTCGAATGCAAATCATCAAAATTACAGTTTTTCATTGTAAAACTTGAAACTTGCATAATTTTTAATTGTGCAATTTTACAAAATTAAAAACTACTATTTCAAAGATTTATAAATAAAAATTCTTAAACTTGTGTGATTTTGAAGATCAAATGTCAAGTTTTCAATTCTTAATTTTCCAAATTGAAGAAATTTCGAATATAAAGCATTAGAAATACAGAACTTATAATGGTAAAACTTCAAGCTTGGATAATTTGTAATTTTCAAAATTAAGTAATCTTTAATTTTAAAGATTTACAATTCAAAGTTCTAAAATTTGAAGAGTTAGAATAGAAAACTCTTGAATTTTGAATAAAAATAAATAAATAAAATAAATGAATAAAAACGCTTGAATTTTCATGATTTTGAAAATCAAAAGTCAAGCTTTCCATTCGAAATCTTCCAAATTGAAAAAATTTCGAATGTAAATCATGTAAATAACAGTTTTTCATTGTAAAACTCAAAACTTGCATAATTTGTCATTGTGTA
>CAKNXH010002213.1:59528-83582 GCA_932178445.1 Andricus quercusramuli | reverse complement strand
TTTTCAACCAAAAAGGATCACTTTTAACAAAATTGTGGAATTTTAAACGAAATAATTAAACTTTTAACCGAATCATACGAATTTTAACCAAAAATGTAATAGTAGACTTCTCAACCGAACGTATTTGGATTTTCTCATCGGGCTCTATTCATTTAGTTCGCATTTAAGGTGGTTGTCGTGCCAAGAATCATGTCTCTACAAAAAGTTTTCTTTGATTTTAAGAATCGAAATAATATTATCAATCATGTCGTATGGAAGAGTAAACATTATTTATTATCAAAAAAGTTAAACACTTACGAAAAATTATTGTTTTAACCGTAGGTTTTGTAATTAAATTGTTTCTTACTGTCGCTTCTTACAAATTTTTTCAAAACGGTTGAATTGTAATAAATTATGTTTTTTTTACCATACCCTACAACTAACTGTTTCCAATTCCTAAAATAGGTACATAGTGTTTCAATATAATTATTTGTTTAAAAAAGGTTTTTTTTTCAAAAGAATTTTTTTATCGATTTCAGCCATAGATAAATTTACCTTCAAGCTTGGAAACAGTGGAGTTGTAGAGAAAGTTTTCCCCTAAAATGAGTCAACATTTATTCAAATTCAACCATTTTCAACAAATTGGCGAGAAGCGACTGTAAGAAAAACTTAAATTGCAAAAATGAATGTTAAAATAAAGGTTTTTTGTACATTTAAAAATTTAAAAAAATGTTTTTACTCGAGATTACATCATTAGTAATATTTATTTGATTAATAAAATCATAGAAAAAAATGTTTTCTTCAGAGATTTAATTTTCGACGCTTAAGTGGAAAAATGAGAAAAAGAGGAAAACCTGTTGTATGTTGGGTCGAAAACACATCAATTTTGAAATTCAAAAGTGACTAGCTATGAAAAATTGCTTCGTTTGATTACAAATAAAAACATCTGATGACTTTTTTTAATAAAAAATTACCTTACGATGTCGCATCCAGGTCAAAAAAATTTGATTTTCAAAATTCATACAAATTTCGCTGTGGGTACAAAAATTATTATTTTTTTATGTACAGTATTTGTTATTCAATTTTAATGAAGCATTAAAATTAAAAATATGTAACTTTTGTTTGTGTTAAAATATTTAGGAAAATAGCAAAATGTTCGATAATTTTCAAAACATTCTGACTTAAAGAAAAGTGACATTTTTTTAATATCAATTTTTTATTAGTATTTGATATCAAAAACTGTATATATAAAAATTACCATAATTTTCGTTGCCATGTGGAAATTTGTTTAAATTGTGAAAATAAAAATTTTTTGACCTCAGCCCGACATCGCAGGACCATTTTTTAATTTCAAAATGTAATTAGAGATATTTATTTGTAATTAAACTTCACAACTTTTCAGCGCTAGCAGTTTTCGATTTTCAATAAATACGAAATTTGATAGTTTATAGACTAAAGAATAATAGTTTAAATAAAAATCCGAGCTCATTTTTAATATTTTCAAAACGTTAGGCTAGAAAACTGGAAGTTTTGCTTAGAAAATAATGTTAATTTTCCACTGCAGGTTTCATCACACCCTGGAATTTCCCTCATGCGATGATAGCTCGAAAAGCTGGGCCAGCCTTGGCAGCTGGTTGCACTTGTGTCATCAAACCATCAGGAGACACTCCTTTCTCGGCTCTAGCGATGGCAGAATTGGCTGAAAAAGCTGGTTTCCCACCAGGAACCATCAACGTGATAACCTCGAGCGTCACAAACTCCGTAGAAGTCGGCAAAGAAATCTGCAGCAATCCGAAAGTCCGGATTCTCTCATTCACCGGGTCGACTCAGGTCGGAAAATTGTTGTACAAGCAATGTGCCTCGACGATGAAACGTTTGAGTCTCGAGTTAGGTGGAAATGCACCTTACATCGTTTTCAATTCCGCTGATCTTGACTTGGCGGTCGCTGGAGCGATGGCTAGTAAATTCCGTAACACTGGACAAACTTGCGTCTCGTCCAATCGATTTTTCGTCCAGGAAGGCGTTTTTGACAAATTCACGGAGAAATTCTTGGAGAGGATCAATTCCGAAATCAAACTGGGGGATGGACTCAAGGAGGGGGTAACTAACGGGCCTTTGATTAACGAAAATCAGTTGCAGATTGTGAAAGCTCTTGTGGAAGATGCTGTTAAGAAAGGAGCGACGCTCCACTGCGGTGGGAAAGTTCTTGAGAATTTAGGGCCTCTTTTTTATGCTCCTACATTATTGACAGACGTTACGAAGGAGATGGATATTTACAAGCGTGAAATCTTCGGACCGGTTGCTGTTATTCATAAATTTAAGAATGAAGATGATGCTTTGAGGGAAGCGAATGATGTCAATGTTGGACTTGCTGGGTATTTTTATTCGAAAGATATTTCCCAGGTCTTCAGGGTGGCGAGAAAAATGGAAGTTGGCATGGTTGGAGTTAATGAAGGTTTAATTTCTTGTGCTGAAGCTGCTTTTGGAGGCATTAAAGAATCTGGCTTGGGAAGAGAAGGTTCTAGTCACGGAATGGAAGAATACTTTGATATCAAGTACGTTTGTATTGGAAACGTCGAGCACTGAATCAAAAAGTTTTTTTTTCTAATTTTTTTAGCATTTTTCTTGGAACGTAGCAGGACTTATTCTAAGGCAAAATTGTTTAAATGAATTTATTATTGAACTGATAAATGAAGGGGTGCAGTACATACATAATTAAATAGGCAACATTTTTTCCGAAAATGGGCTTTCTGCATGAAAAATTCTTGAAAAATCAAATACATTTCGTGTTAAAAGGATTTTTGCAAAAGATCATTTTTAGTATAGTAATGAAAAGATTGGTCATTCAAAACCAGATTACTGACTCTCTGTACTTGTCTCCCATCTTCTTTTCTTAAATAGCTTAATCTCTTATCTTTTTTAAACCTTTTTTCTAAACTTTACATACAAATTTTTAAATGCAGTCAAATAATAAAATACTTCTTTTTCGAAGAAAAAACCTTACACAAAACTATTTGCCACTTTTTTCAGCGCCAAAGAGCCAATCAAATTCCAATCTAAATCTTAATTTTCCACAAAAAGCCACTTTTATACGACTTTTTTTCTCTTAAATTTTTGTCTCTCTATATCTCGGGAGCAAGTTTTTATTATTTTTTTTTATTTTCAAAACTTCAGCTCGGGAGTAAACTTTTGTTTTATCTCTAAATTGTGATTTCGCTCTCCTGAAAAGTTCCGATTTTGTTGGTTATCTAGTTATGTACTGCAACCCTTAAAATATCCTTTAAATTCGAAAATTCAAATTTTATTAATTAAAAGTTATTTTTTCTACAAATTAATAATCTGTAATAATAAAAGTTTATAGTTTATTCATAAAGCAAAGTAAACGTGTAAGTCATTCAGTTTGACAAGAACAAATTCAATATTTTAATTATTGGTCAGTTTTTCTTGTCTAGTTCTGCATTTCAAAAATATAATATTATTGTCTACTGAAAGAACGTTCTAAGTACGCTCCTTCATAATTTTTTACACCGAATAGTTGAATTTTCCAAAAAGGATTACCTACATTTTCAGTTTTCAAAAAACTGTTCAATGAAGAAAGCGAATTTTCGAAAATACGTAAGTTTTCAAATATAGAAATGAATTTTTATCGAAAAAATTAATTAATTTTCAGTTAAAAATGTTCATTTTCATATAAAAAAGAAAGGGATTTTCTACAAAATAGTTTAACTTTCAACCTAAGAAACAAATGTTCACCTAAGAAAGATAAATTTTCAAACCAGAATGGAATAGTTCAATTTTCAGTTAATACAATTAATTTGTAAATAAAAGGAGAAACGAATTTTCAATACAATTGTTTAATTTTCGACTAAAGATATAAATTTTTTATCCAAAAAAGATCAATTTTCTGACAAAAACAAAATAGTTGAATTTTCAATAAAAAAAAAAAAAAGAATTTTCAACAAAATACATGAATTTTCCACTAAACCAAAAATTTCCCCAAAATAAATAGATAAATCTTCAGTTAAAAAAATTAATTTCAAACCAAATACAACAAATTTTCAACAAATAAGTTAAATTTTTAACCGAAGAAATGAACTTAAAAAAAATGAATGTTTAAACAAGTAGAATAATCTACCAAAAATACGAATTTTTAACCAAAATTGGATGTTAAATTTCCAGTTTAAAAAATTAACTTTCAAACTATAAGAAAAATTTTTCCCCAAAAAATACAAGTTTGCAACAAAATATAGGAATTTCCAACCATATATTGAATTTTTAACTAAAAAATATAAATTTTCAAGTAAAAAAAATAGTCAATTTTTCAACCGACAAATATAATTTTCTAACAAATAGTTGAATTTTCCACTAAAAAAGACAAATTTTTATCTACAAATGGAATAGTGAACATTTCAGTTTAAAACATTAATGTAAAAACATACAAGTTTTCAAAGTTATAGTGTAATTTTCAACCAAAAAATTATGGATATTAAATTTTGTAGTTTAGTTTCCAACTAACTAGTTGTATTTTCAATCAAATTGGTGAATTCTCAACAAAAAATGTGATAATGGCATTTCAACGAAAAAATATTTTAATTATTATCAAATAAAAAATATCAGTTTTTTGCCAAAAATAAAATAGTTAAACCGAAAAAAAACGAATTTTCAACAAAATAGTTAAGTCTTCAACCAAAGAAAAGAATCTTCAACTAATAAAATTAATATTTAACAAAGTATTTTAACTTTCAAATAAGTAGTTGAATTCTTAACCAAAAAATATTCAAATTTTAAATGAAAAACACTTGGATGCAACACAAAAAGACAAATTTTTAACAAAATTGTCGAATTCTCATCCAACAAAATTTTTCAGTCAAGAAAAAAAAATTTAACAAAATTGTTTATTTTTCAAGCCAAGAAGACCAATTTTCTACAAAACATTTAAATTTTCAACCCGCAAATATGGCATTTGTTATTTTTCGATATGGGAAATAAAAAACTTGTGAAAACTTGTTCTTTGAAACGTTCTTTCAATAGACCATAATGTTATATTTGTGAAATTCAGAACTACACAAGAAAAGCCGATCAATCCTTAAAATATTAAATGTTTTTTCAAACTGAATGACTGACATTGTTACTTTGTTTTATGAATAATCTAAAAAGTGTTCTTGATTCGCATAAAAAAAGCAGTTGTTTATTTATTAAATTTGAATATTTACGAAACTTTGATTAGCACTAGCGTTACCAAGCGGTTGGTAAACTCCCCTATTCCGCTGTATAATTTTATGACATCCAGAACATTTTAGAAACTTAGCATGGACACTAACTACTTGAGCTGTTGAATGGTACCGATGTCGGTAATGTAGAAATCTTGGATTAAAACCCGCCCTGCTCTTCTACTATTAATTATTTACTCAGTAAATGGAATATTTATTTGTTGCTAGTCATTCAACAGTGATTGTATTCCCTGAATTGTTGCTTTAGAGTATTCCCTGGAATAGATTTTTTATATATATTTTTCATTGCCTTTTGCTATTCTTTTTACGAGATTTGTTGGTAAAAGAAAAAAGGGGAGAATTTGATGTTCAATTTTGAATGTACAACTTTATTGAGACAAGAGTTGAAGGTGTTGAGATTCTCGCCTTGAAAAAATACAGTGTGCATGTTAATATTAAGTGCCATAAGGTTAATGTACAAGTGAAGAAAAAAAGTTTATCTAATTAAAATGCCGATTTTAATACAATCAACCTAATTGTACCAATGCTACCTAACGTACCTTTCTTTTAAATATATACAGTAAAATCATTTTCACAACTCTTTGAGATTGAATTTAGGAATAAGAAGCAAACTAGTATCAGGATTATGATTATACTATGATTAGCGTAGCTGTTAGATTATAAGTTGGAAGACTATATCTTCATTTAGGCAGCATTGGTCCATGTGGGTACATAATCTTAGTTTCTAACTTTTAGGATTACTTCGCACGAAGGTGCGCTTAGTCTTCCAAATACAGTCTTCCAAATGTGCAACGCGTAACAAAAATAATATATTATGCTGTATCCTGTATATAATACAGTTTGTTAATGAAGCGCGAAGGTTGGGATCTGATGTGATTAGTGAATCATATTTTAGAAACAAAACTGTATTCATGCGATACGATAGTAAATACATATACAACAAAACATTTATGGTACATTTTTTGTTCTCAATTGCGATATTGTAATGGTATTAAAATTGGATACTTGTGAGAACATCAACAGTTTTTGAGTCCGTGCTTCTCTATATATTTCTCGCGAGCTTCCGCTATCATCTTTGCCTTCCTTTCATGGAAAGAAAGTGTTCCTGGCATTTTGAAACTTTTTGCGGGCTGTGCTTGTGGCTTTGAAAGTGAACTTTCCGAAGCAGTTGATGGCAATTGTTCTGGTGTGTAAGTGACTATGCCGTCGAGAAGATTAGCGATTGTAATCTCCGCGTTTCTTGTTTTTGCTGAAAATAAAACACTTTATTTTAGTCAGGATCGCTAAAAAATGATTAAGAAGAAGAATAAAAAATCCACTTATAATTTCAGGGTGTCTACTCAAATCCTGGAAAAAAATTCCCTGACAATTCCAGGTTTTTTCTAGGTATCCCAAGTTTTTTCCAGGTATAATTTTCCATAGCATGTAGCCATTCAAATATTTCGCATATTTTAAAACAATCGACTCGAAATATGTATAAAGTTTCGCGAATCTATTATAAATAATGTTTTCTCAGTTTCTAGGAATTCAATTAATATTACAAGATATTCTTAAATATTTTAACACGAACGAATAATTAAATAATTAAATAATACTAATAATTCAAACAAATTTTTATTTTATATACTTATACTTAAAATGCAGTGCATATTTTGGGAAAATTAATGTAGGCACTATATATAAATCAATTTGAACCATTTAAATTTGTAACTTTTCAAGTAAAAATTTGGATTTTCAAAAAGATATATGAATTTTTAACCAAATAGTTGAATTTTCAACCAAAAAGATTAATTTTTTTTACCAAAAATACGATTTTTCAAAACAATACATTAATTCTCAATTAAAAAATTGAATTTTTAACTGTAAAAGATCAATTTTCAAACAAATAGCTGAATTTTGAACAAAAAAAGATCAGTTATCAACAAAAATGAAAAAATTAAATTGCCAGTTAAAAAAATTAATTTTCCAGAAAAAAAAACAGACTTATTTTAAAAACAAATTTAATTTAACTTTCAACCAAGTAGTTTTATTTTCAAGCAAAAAGATAAATTTTCAACTAAAATGATGAATACTTAGCTGGAATACTTGAATTTTAAACCGAGAAAATGAATTTTCTACCACAAAAACGATTTTTCAAAAAATACATGAATTTTCACTGAAAATGATCAATCTTTAACTAGAATAATTGATTTTTGAACCAAAAAGAAGAATTTTCAACCAAGAAGATTATTTTTAATAAATAAGACGAATTTTCAATAAAATACATGAATTTTCAATTAAAAAGATAAATTGTCAATCAACAATTCAATAGTTGAACTTTCACTTGAAAATTAATGTTAAAAATTAAATTACAAACAAGATTAATTTTCAATCCATAAGATTAATTTCTACTCAAAAAGTGAACATTTTCTAAAAAATAATAAAAAAGTAATAAATAATAAAATAATAATAGAATAATAAAAAAATAAAAAAAGTAAAAGACATTTTTTCAACTAAATATTGGATAGTAACATTTTTAATAACAAAAATAATTTTGAACGAGAAAAAAACAAACAAATTTTCAACAGAAGAGTAACTCTCAACCAAGTGATTAAATCTTCTTTCGGAAAATATGAACTCGGAACGAAAAATGTGGCAGCTGATATTTCAAACAGAAAAGATTACAAGTTTCAATAAAAAATAATGGAATTCAACCAAAAGATCGAATTTTCAACCAAATAGATGAATATAGTAATAGAGAGCTACACTTTTACAAATGAAGAATCATTTTCATTCAATTCAATACTGTAATTTTAAAAAGGTAGGCAACCTCTTACAAATTTCCCTGACTTTAAAAAAAATTCTCTGACATTTCCAGGTTTTTCCAGGTATATAAAAATTCCCTGACAATTCCAGGTTTTCCAGGTTTTCCAGGTAGGGTAAACACCCTGTAATAATAAAACTTAGGGGCATTGCATTTTCAAAAAAAAAAAATATTTATTTTTAACCAAATAGTTGATTTTTCAACCAAAAAGATAAATTTTCAGCCAAGAAGATAAATTTTCTACCAAGGTAGATGACTTTCGCTAAAATACATGAACTTTTAACTAAAAAAGATCAATTTCAAGTTGAAAAAACTTATTTTGAACCAAGAAAAAAACAAATTTTCAATAAAATAGTTCAATTTTAACCAAACAAATTAACTTTTAACTGAAATCATGAATCTACAGCCAAAAAAATTAATTATCAACCCATCAGTCAAATTTTTAACCATAAGGATGAATTTTCACCAAGGAAGATAGTTACATTTTCAGTTTTAAAAAATCTATTCAACGAAATCAAACGAATTTTCAGCAATACTTTCAACTATAGAAATGAATGTTCAACGAAAAAGGATAAGTTTTCGACCCAGAATGAAATAGTTAAATTTTCACTTAAAAAAAATAAATTTCAACCCAAAAATGAAATTAATTTTCAGCCAAGAAGATCAATTTTCTATCAAGGAAGACGACTCTTATCAAAATACATGAAAATTCAACTAAAACAAGATAAATTTTAAGTTTAAAAACTTAATTTGAACCAAGAATTTTTTTTTTCAATAAAATAGTTAAATTTTCAACCAAAGAAATTAACTTTTAATTAAAATGATGAATCTACAACCAAAAAAATGATTTTTTAACAAATCGTTGAATTCTTAACGATAAGGAAGAATTTTCAAAAAAAAAGGTGTAACTTCAAGCAGATAGTTGAATTTTCAATAATTTTATTTTAAATTAAATTAAATTTAATTAAATTAAATTAAGTTTAATAATTAATTAAATTAATTAATTAATTAATTAAGTTTATTAATTAATTAAATTAAAGTAAATTTTCCACCAAAAATTGAGAAGCTACATTTTTAATTGAAAAGAAAACCTTTTAAACAAAAGAAAACGAATTTTCAAAAATACCAAAAATTTAACTATGGAAATTAATTTTCAACCAAAAAAATAAAGGAACTGTCAACTAAAGAAATGAGTTTTCAACTAAAAAGGATAAGATTTCAACCAAAAATGGAATAGTTAAACTTTCAATTAAAAAAAAAAAAATTTCAACCAAAAAAATCAATTTGAACGAAAAAAATAAATAAATTTTCAACAAAATAGTTTAATTTTCAAATAAAGAAATGAATTTTCAACTAAAAATTATCAATTTTTAACAAAAAATAGAATAGCTGCATTTTCAGTTTAAAATATGATTTGTAACCAGAAGATAAAAAGATAATTTTTTTACCAAATATGGAATAGTGAAGTTTTCAGTAAAAAACATGACTTTCAAACAAGACGTTTTTTCCTAAACATAATAATACATTTTTAAAGAAATACATGAATTTTTAACCATATTGTTGAATTAAATTAAAAAATATAAATTTGCAAGCAAAAAAAAGCCGAGTCTAAACATCCGGACAGTCCGCACGTTTATGTAAGTTTATAACGCAGTCAAGTCTAAACGTACAGACCTGACAAGGGGAAGGGGACATGGTTTGTGTCCGGGCGCATAGACACTACAAAAAAAAATGGCGAATTTTTAATAATATATATGAATTTTCAAGCAAACAGTTAATTTTTTAACCAAACAAATATAAATTTTCAACCAAAAAAGAAAAGAATTTTCAACAAAATAGTTAAATCTTCAATAACAAAAAAGTCTTTTGAACTAGAATGAGGAATCATCAACAGAAAAATGCATTTTTAATAAAGTAGTTCCACTTTCAATTAAGTATAGTTGAATTTTCAACGAAAAAAGATGAATTCTCAACAAGAATTTTAATACATGATAGGTATTTCAACCAAAAAAGATTTTAATTTTAAATCTAAAGCAGTTGAATTTAATCAAAAAGACGAACTTTCAACAAAAGAATTGAATTTTTAACCAAGAATGATTTTTCAGTCATTATAGAAAAAAAAAACAATCCAAAATGTTAAATTTCCATGCCAAAACGACCAATTTTTTACAAAACAGTTAAATTTTCACACGAAAAAAACGAATTAAAAAAAAGGGAGTTTTTAAGCAAATAGTTGAAATTTAAATAAAAAAATACGAATTTTCAACAAAATTGTTGAAGTTTCAACAAAATAATAAAGTTTTTAACCACAAGTTGAATTCTCAACAAAAAAAATTAAGAAATTTTACATTTGGAAAACTTACTACTCACTAGTTATCAACACACTTTCTTTTCTAAATCTAATTGCGTTAAAGTTCTACGTTTATTTAATTGAGAGCAAATCCCCTGACTTCCCCTGACCAGCTTTAAGTTCTGCGACTTTCCAGAATTCCCTGAAGAGTAGCAACCATGTTATTCTTTATGGTCGTCTCGTATTAATTATTAATTAATACAATAAGAAAACAATAATTAAGAAGGTATTTGACTGAAGTTTATAGAAAGTTTAATGAACTTTAATTTTAGATTATTATTCTATTATCTTCTCAGATTGATTGAGAAGATAAATGCAATTTGTGCATTCTTGTTATCTCTACCATTTGTCTGAATGATTGCAAATGTAAATGTTTATCTTCAGAAAACTTTTCAATGATAAAAAGCAAGGCTGGGATATAAAATCAATTGCAGAATTATTCATTCTAAATATAAAAGAGCGATGGTGATTATTTACAGATAATATAAACTTAACCCATCAAAAGAAGAACTTCGAATTTTTGAAACATACATCAATGATTAAATAATGTTGATTAAATAAATAAATGTCTACCAGTTTCAAATAACATTCCTTTTCATTAAATTTGAATGCAAAAACTATATGCTCTAAAATTCTTTTCTTCCAGTTCGGATGCTTTGAAATATGATCTCTTCTGAACCCAAAGTATGTCTTGAAATCTTTTGTATTTAAGGTACTAATATTTATAGGCTTTTAATTTTTTATTCTTAATAACTTTTCTGGTATAACATCAATAATTGTATTCTTTTGATTGTTATTACATTTAAAAGTTATTAAACAATCGCTTTTTTAAAGAAGCTTCAAAAAGCAGCACATTAAAAAAATGTTTTCAAATACTTTAATCATTTTTATTTTTAGATTTTATACAAGAGAAAACGTCAATGTTACAAAAGACAGAGAAAAACTAATTTGTTAGGATGCTTATTTTTATTTACGTAATTTTCTACAAGACTGGTATCATTAAGAAATATTCCGCTGTTGACAGCCACTCATTAGTTTTTGTATAATTATAGCCTTCTTTAACTATTGTGACTTTTTTTAAAACCTACTTTCAGCTGCAAGCTCAGGTATTGATATATTAATAATTATGTTAATCAGTTAATTATCAGGGTTGATACAGGTCAGGGAATTCCGTAAAGTCAGCGAATTTCAATTTTCTGATTCTTACTTATTTTGCATATTAATATTTATTTACTTTTCGAATACATTTTATATTCACTCATATTTTCACTGTTTACCCCACTAAAATTCTGTTAAATTTGTTAAATTTACTAGAACAGTTAAATCCACCGGTATACTGTTAAATCCAAGCGGATACTTTTAAATTCCCCAGAATTCGGCGAAATTAACAACATTTTTGATGAATTTACTGAAATTCTGCTAAAACCACAAGAATCACAATTCCTTTAAACTGTCTAGAATTTTGTTTGAATCACTGTATATTTTTTTAATTCACTAGGATTCTGTTAAATTCTCTAGAATTCCGATAAATTCACTAAAAATTACTTGAATTCACTATCAAAGTGTTCACTAGGCTAATGATTTTAAATTTACGGTTTGATAATTATATTATGCTTCTTTTATAAATTCCCATGGCCTAACTAGAATTTTCATTCTTTTCAAAAATTCCCTAATTCAGAATTCTAATTCTAGTAATTTTTCATTTTAACTGACCATCAATATTCAAAGACCAAAGTTTTGATTTTGTCACATTTTTAATATAAACTCTTTTATAAACGGAATAAAACAATTTTAAATGAAAATAAAAAAATTTCCAATTTATTTCAACCAAAAAATATGATTTTTTCACCACAAAAGATGAATTCTGAATCTAACAGGATGAATTTTCTGCACAAATAAACGAATGTTCAAGAAAATAGTTGAACTAAGTTTTTACCTGCAAATATAAATCTCCAAGCAAATAATTGAATTTTGAAACAAAAAAGATTAACCTTTAATCAAAAACAGTGGAATTTGCAACGCGAAAAGTTGATTTTTCAACAAAAAAAAATGAATTCTCAACGATAACTATAATACTTGATATTTAAACAACAAAAAAATCAAATTTTCAGAAAAATATTTAAATTTTTAACGGCAGAGTTGAGTTTTCAACAAATAATACAAATTGCTAAGCAACAAGATTCATTTCCTACAGAAAAAGACACATTTTTTACAAAATAGCTGATTTTAAACTAAAAAATATATTTTTGGATTTACCAAAAAAGCGAACTTTTGAGAAACGGCAAAAGAACCGAACGCTAGAGAACGAATAAGGGTCTATGGCTTTTTACAATGTTTTTTGTTAACGTATTTCTTTTATTTTAACTCTCTTTGTGCAATTATTTTGCATAAATTGAATTTCTTGATTATTTTCTTTTAAACAGTTGTTTGAAGAACATAATTATTTTTGAGTCTTCTTGTGCAATTTTGTTGCGCAATTCGGGTTTTTAAAGTTTATGTTGGTTTAAAAAATGTACTTTCAAATATTAAAAAATATAAATTTTCAACTAAAAATGGAAAATTCAAATTCTCAGTAGAAAACAAATTTTTAACCAGAGATGAATTTTCAAGCAAAATGATCATCTGCAACCGAAAAAATGATTTTTTCACAAAGTGTTTCAACTTTTAAACAAAAAAGACAAATTTTCAACCAAAAATGGAGAAGCTGCATTTTTCAATTATAAAAATTAATTTTCGACCAAGAAAATTAGTTCCCAATAAATTAGTTAAACTTTCCACGAATGAAATGAATTTCCAACTAATATTATGATTTTTTAAATGAAATAGTTGAATTTCAAGTTTAAAAAATTAAATTCTGCCCAAAAAGACAAATTTTCCACAAATCAGTTTTACTGATTTGAACAAACTTTTAACCAAAAGGTGAACTTTCAACAAGAAATTATTTGTTAACAAAGTGGCTCGACCAAGTAATTAAATTTTCGACCAAGAAGATGAATTCTCAACGAATAATATAATAGTAGATATTTCAACCCAAAAATATTTTAATTTGAAATAAAAAACAGTTGATTTAAACAAAACAAGACGAATTCTGAAACAAACCAGTTGAATCATCAACCACAGAATAATAATTAAAAAAAAAAAACAGTTGCATTTTTAACCAAAAAATAATAAATTTCCACCAAAAGAGATAAATTTGTAAACCGAAAAGACGAATTTTTAAATGAAAAAAATGCAGTTTAATTCTGACCGCCGAAATATGAGTTTTCAAAAGAAAACTTAATTTCCTACCAAAATAGTTGAATTTTCAACCCAAAAATAGGAATTTACAACGAACAAGGATGGGTTTTTAAACAAAACTGTTCAATTTGCAACCAAATAATACAACTTTTAACAAAAAATATAATACTAAGGAGAAAGAAACTGAAGAGGAAAAAAAACATAAATTGAAATAAAATGCAAATAAATTACTATCAAGAATATTATAATAGGTTGGTCTCAAACTTTATTTAAAAAATTCTCTAACTTTTACCTGACTGATTTTTCATTCTCCCTGAACATTAATATTCAACGACCAGAATTTTGATCTTGTAAAATTTTTAACACAAAACCTATCAGAAACGAAATAAAACAATTTCAAATTAAAATTAAAAAATATCAAATTTTTCATCCTCAAGTTATTTAAAATGCCACTAGCTACATTTTCAAAATTCTCTAATTTTTCCCTGACAGAATTTTCATTTTTTTTTCGTTATCCTTGTTAGTTATTCAGAATGCCTCTTATTCCCTGATTTTCCCTGTTTTCCCTCCCCTACGGCCCTGCACAGGTCTGGAAAGTCAAGGAATTTCACATTTCAACTCTTGGATTTTGTGGCAACCCTGATTGGACACCACAAAAAAGGATGACTTTAACAAAATTGTTGAATTTGCAATGCAACCAAATAATAACATTTTTAACCATAAATAGAATACTAAGTTGGAAGAATCTGCAGGAAAAAAAACAGAAATAGAAATACAATGCAAATAAATGACCAAGAAAGAATGTTATAACAGGGTGGTCGAAACAAAACTGAAATAATATACTTACAAAGATCGCGAAGAACAACACTGCGTGGTACCATTGGAAGTACTTCATTAACTCGCTGGGCCATTCTGAGCATTTCGATGTTCCCAACCTGAGAATTCGTGGACCCTCTGCTTTGAGTGCCTCTGTTTTGTACTCTCTCCCTAATATACCGTTTCTCATACTCGCTTTTGTCTGAAATCGTGTGCGTACTAGTCTGAATTTTCAGCTCGTCTGCAATCTCCTTCTCGACTTCTCTCACGAGTATTTCCTGATCCGTATTTCTTCTAGCCTTAAGGTACTTTATTGTAAAAATCGTGTAGGGGACGAACATGAACCAGAGAACATCAGTCCACGTCGTCGACGCGACGGAAGTGAGTCTCACGTCGACAAATTCTGGCCTCTTCGCCTTGATGACGACGGGTTGAACGACCGGTTCTATTCCAAACGGCCAAGAGTTAAATTTGAGCAATGCCACTCGGTTATTAGTTGCTCCAAACTCGGGTTGAACAGCAAGATTGGACTTTGTAGAAGCGAGGAATTGCTTAATATTTGCAACGAGAGCATCCTTGCTGCTCATGTCCATTTTCTGCAAACCCAGAGCTTCGCTGAGCGAACTTGGAAGATCCCAAACACTGGGAGTGACTGTTTGAGCAACTCTTCGAATCACGAAGTGATCCAGAGTTGATACATTGTTCGCTACAAGAATCCTTGCTTCGGGATTTCGCTCCTCAGTCTCTGGACTGATTTTGATGATGATTCCGAATGACAAACTGAGTCCATTGTGTAAAAATGTTCGAAGCGGTTGACAGTCTGGAAGGATCGAGGCCAATGTCCAGAAACCAAGACTGATTAGGAAGCGCAAGAGGACGATTATTAATCCCAGAGGGGCGTACAGTAGTAGAGATACTAGTTTCCAGCCACTGGGAAACCTGAAAGAAGAATCAAATTTAGAATCAGTACAATGTTTCTTTTCTTGTTTTTAACCCTTCCGACGGAACATATTTTTTTCAAAACTATTCAACGGCACATCCGTTTCGGAGACGGATACCTTGGTTTTTCCAATAACTTCTCCAAAACTAATATTTCACAATAGTCTACGTCTACGTTTACCCGTCCAGGGTCCTCGGGGCCTCTAATCCTTATCTAGAAACAACTTTTCAGATTCTATCCGCCTGACAGACGGATGTTTCGGCGGAAGGGTTAAATAAAAAGGTAATCTAACTCAAATTCCCAATATCAGACTACACAGCCCAAAATGCTCTCAAAACAGGGGAAAAATAGGGTGATTTAAAAAAAAGGAGAATAAATTATTTTAAATAACATTATTGCAGGTACCATATTCCTGAGATATCAAGTCGAAATATATTGTTTTTTCAACAAAATAGTGTAATTTTCTACCAAAAAAGATGAATTACCAACAAAAGAGTTGAGTTTCTTTGCTAAAAAGTCGAATATTTAAGAAAAAATTTGACTTTGGAACCAGAAAATATTAATTTTCAACAAAAAAATTGATTTTCAACCAAGAAAGATGAATTTTCAACCAAATAGTTGAATTTTCAACCTACGACGGTGAATCGTCAACCAAATGATCAACTTTTCAAACAAAAACTTATATAAAAAAAACTTATATACTATAACATGAATTTTGAATCCAAAAGAACAATTTTTTTATTTAAAAACATAAATGTTCAACGAAACAGTTGAATTTTCAATAAAATACTAACTTTTTCAACCAAATCAAAAAATTGTCAACCACAAAAGGTGAATTACGAATCAAAAATATAATAGTGGACTTTTAAATAACAAAGAATTAACTTTTAATCATAAAAATGAATTTTCAAACAAATAAGATAATTTTTTTCTACCAAAAGATGAATTTTCAATAAAAAAGGACGAATTTTATATTTAAAAAGACGGAAGTTCAACAAAAAAGTTGAATATTCGGCTGAAAAAGTTGACTTTTTGACAGAATAATTAAATTTTCCACTACATAGTAGAATTCTTAACAAACAGAGATGAATTCTGAATTAAAAATATAAAAGTAGACTTTTTAATAAAAAAGAATTCAGTCTCAGACAAAAAAGACAACTCTTTTACCAAAAGATGAATTTTCATTTTCGACCAAAAGAGATGAATTTAGAAAAATAGTTGAATTTTCATCCAAAGATACTAAAAAGACGAATTTCCTACAAAAAATATGAATTTTCAACGAAAGAATATGAATTGTCAACAAAACGTTAATTTTCTACCAAATTATTAAATTCTCAAGCCAAAAAGCAAATTTTCTGCAAAAAAGTTAAATTTGAAACCAGAAAATGTGTGAAGTTTGCAATCTGATACAGAGAAAATTGTAAGAAGAGTCCGCTAACTTAAGAAAATACTTTTTGGACCGTACTTAAATTGTGTAACAACGCAAGGGTGGGGGGGGGGGGGGAGATTTTATCACGATTTGTTACGGTAGTATGGTTCCTTTATTCATGTGCGTAATTTTTTTGAACTTGCAGATGAAACAAATAAATCTCAGTAATTATACAGGGTTTAAAAAAAATCTTGCAAACGTCAGGAAATTTCTATAACTTTACATAATGTTTGTTTTTTGTATATTAATGGTCAGGGAAAATGAACAACTGGTGAGAGAAAAAAAGAGAATTTTTGAAACTAAGCCTTGCGGTAACCTTAATATAATATTTTGGTTAGTAATTTATTTTCCTTGTATTTATAAAATGCAACTGTTCGGTTGAAAATTATTCTTCTTTGCTTGAGGATTCAACTATTTTGTTTGAAAATTTTTGCTGAAACACTTTGTTAAGAAATAATTTTTTTGTTGAAGATTAATATTATAAGTTGAAAATTCGCCTCGCTGAAAATTCAATTTTTCAACAAAAAATTCGTCTTTTGACTTGAAGGTTCAATATTTTAGATGAACTTTTTTTTCTTTTATGACCTGACAAATCTTCATTTGATGAAAATTCAGCTTTTTGCTTTAAAAATTAATTTTTTTTCTTCAAATGAAATTTCATCTTTTTGGTTGAAGTATCAACTATATTACACTTTTTTGTTGAAAATTAAATTATTGTGTTGAAAATTCAAGACTTTTGTTAAAAAGTCATCTTTCATGGTAGAATAGTCTTTTTTTTTTGTTTAGAGTAAATAAATTTGAAAATTTATAATTTGTATCTGAAACATCGTTTTATTCCGTTTACAAAAGGTCCTATATTAAAAATATAACAAGATTAAAATGCTGGTATTTGAATGTTAATGGTCAAGGAAAATGAAAAATTGGTCAAGGAAAAAACAGAGAATTTTGAAAAAGGAAGTGTTCACCCTGCAAAGCATGTATTATCTTAAACACATATGTACAACAAATTTCCATTGGTTTCAAGTTCCATAACTTATTATTTCTGGAAACCATAAATTACGTGCAGAAAGAGGGGGAAAGGGGTGAAAATATTTTGTTATGGTTCTTTACAGGGGGGCGTCTCGGAGAGGGCCCATAATCCGTTACGTAATTTAAATGCGGCCCCTCAACAGCTGAACGTTCAAATGAACGAAACCTTATTTTAGAGTTTTAAAAGTAGAAACAGTGCAAAATTTGTAGGTAATTGCATTAAAAGTAATACAATTATAAAATAAACATATAATGCATATTTTTATATGTAGCGAAAACAATATATTGAGATAAAATTAAATTGGGAAAATATATTTCGTTAATTTGAACGTTGAGCCAAAGGTTTGTTAAAAATCAGATTTAGCTAGGGATTTTTTTCCTAACAATGGGTGCCCAAAAGCCCCTAAAAACGAAGTATTAGATGTTTCGAATCAGAACTTTACGTGAAATTTGTTTTTGTATTTTGACAACCGATTTTAAAGTTTAATGGATAAATTTATTCGTTTCAGATAGTTGTTTGGAGGAAAATATTTACCATACAGGTGCGTCAAAAACTAAAAAAATAAAGTTATCTACAAAGTTATCTATAAACTCACTAAATTTCAGAAAAATTAAAAGAGCTGGAAATAATTTTAGTGAAGCCTTTGTTTTTTTACATAAACATTTAGAAGGCAACAAAACTACTTTTCTTTAAATTGGCCATTTTGACATCGATGTACTAGCTATAGTCCAAACTTTATGTATGAATATTATATGCAAAATCACACATTCAACCTTGTACAAAAAAAATCCTCACAGGCTTTTCTGTGTGTTTTAATTTCTGAGCAACAGTGAATTTTTGAAACAAACTCTAATTTCATGGATTTCATGATTATAAAAAATATTGCTTTCATACCTATACAAATATTATACACAAAATGGTGAATTTAGTAAAAATACAATTTTTTTACAACATTTTTTTGGTGATATCATTATGTTCCGAAAAAATCGACCAAAAATAAAAATGACGCTGATTTTTAATGACTAGTCAAACAGGAACTAAACCTTGAAAAGTATGCATTCCAGAGAAAAATATTGTACACAAAAAATTAGATCTCAATAAATTACACATCTATCCTGTGAAATATTTTTTCAGGTAGTCAACAGTTTAAGAATGAAACTAGTTTTTACGATGAAGATAAAAAGTTTCTGGTAGTTTTTCTCATTTATGAAGGTGTTGATTAAAAAAAATCAAATTTGCTGTTATAGAATGGTGACTTTGGCTAAAAAAAATCGTGAAGAATGTTTAGCAAACAATTCCAGATAATAACAAAAACAAGAATTTTGTATTTGATCTAAATTGATAGAATGCGTTTATCGATAGAATGTTAATAAATTTAATTTTTAAAGAATTAAGACAATTTTCCAGACAGTTTTTCTCAAGTAAATAATGAATTCACAACTTTGTTGCTCTTCTGAAAAGTCATGATTCATTAATACATATAATAGAAGAATAGATACAATAAAAAATTCTTCTTTATTATCATCTGAAATTGATTCCTAAACATTCTTCACAAAAAATTTAAAAAAAAGACAGAAGTTCAACAATTATATAACATAAAAATTGATTCTTTTTCGAAAACTATTAATTTTAGAGCAAAATGTTGAACACGAAATAGTAGTAGTATTTTTAGGATCTTTAAGCATGTTATAAAAGTGTATTGTCAAAAATAAAGACCTTTCTTTATAAATTAGAACTGGTTGAAAATTACACTATTTTCAACCATTTTGTTTGAAATCACCTGTTTGGTTGAATTCAATTGATTTTTATTTGAATTAAAATTCTTCTTGGTTGAAATTAAGTGATTTTTATTTAAAACCAAAACCGCTTTTGGTTTAAGTATCAACTATATCATTTTTCATTGAGAATTAATCTTTTTTGGTCAAAAACTCAACTGTTTTGTTGAACATTCATCTTGCTGGTTATAAAATTAGTCCTTGTGGATTGAAAATTCATCTTTTGGCAGAAGAGTCTTTTTTTTTTGCTTGAAAATGAATTCTTTTTTGTTGAAAAATCTACTATTATATATTTGGTTGAGAATTCTACTATTTGGTGGGAAATTGAATTGTTTTGTTAAGAATTTAAAAAAAAGTCTTTCTGGATTGAAAATTACACTATTTTAGTAGGAATTTAATCTTCTTTTTATTGAAAATGCTACTTTTTGTTACAAATTAAAATGTTTTGGTGAAGGAATCAACTATTTTGTTCAAAATTCCTCTCTTTGGTCATATAAAACTGTTTTTTTTTAATATTTAAATTGAAACCTTTCTTGTTTAAAATCAACTGATTTTGATTAAAAATATCTTTTAATTGAAAAATCAACTATTACATTTTTCGTTAAGAATTCATCTTTTTGGTTGAAAAATCAACTACTTGATTGAAATTTAACTATTTGGTTCAAAATTTAGCTTTTTGTTGTTTTGAGAATTAATTTTTTGTTTTAACTAAAAGTGTAACTGTTCTACTTTCGGTTAAAAACTTATATTTTTACTTGAAAGTTAATCTATTTGATTAAGAATTCCCGTATCCCGTTGAAAATTTATATTTTGCGCAGAAAATTATTCTTCTTGTTAAATTTTTTTACTGTTTTGATTGGAAAAGCAACTGTTTGGTTGAAAATGAATCGATTTTGGTTGAGGATTTAACTATTTTGTTGAAAATTTGTCTTTTTTAGTTAAATTAAGCTTGTTTTGATTTCAAATAAAAATATTTTATGGTTGGATGTTCAACTGTTTGGTAGAATATTAACTTTTTTGTTGACAATTCATATTTTTGGGTTCAAAATTCAATTGTTTTATAGACAATTTTTTTTAATTCAATAATTTGGTAGAGAATTAAAATATTTGTTAGAATGTCAACTTTCTCCTTGAAAATTCAATTTTTTTTTTTTTATAAAATTCGTCTTTTTGGTTAAGGATTTAACTATTTTATCAAGAATTCATTTTACTTGGTTGAATTTAACTGGTTGAAAATTTTTTTGTTCAAAATTAAGTTTTTAGACTCATAAACTGAAAATATGACTATTCCATTTAGGATTGAAAAACTTATCATTTTAAGTAGAAAATTGACTTTTTTTTTTTATGATTTTTATTACTTTGTTGAACTTTCGTCTTTTGGTAGAAAATTAATTTTCTTGGATGAAAATTCAATTATTTTATCAAATGCATTTGTTTGTTGATTGAAAATTCATGTTTTTTTGCTAGAAGAGTCTTCTTTTTTATTGAAAAGTCTACTATTTGATTTAAAATTTAGTCATTCTGCTGAAAATTCCACTATTTTGATAAAAAATCATATTTTTTGGTTGAAAATTCATCTTTTACAATTGAAAGTTAATTATTTTTATTCGAAAATCTACTAACTATTTGGTGAAAATTTTAACCACTTTGTGAAAAAATGTTCTTTTTTGGTAAAAAATTCAATTTTTTCCAAAACAAAGGCTTCACTAAAATTATTTACAGGACATTTTTATTTAATATGATACACCTTATAATTTCATATAAAAAAGAGATGGCTGAACTTGTGTATCGTAAATATTTTCCTTCAAACTACTGTTTAAAATGAATACATTGAGCCAGAAAGTTGCAAAATCGTTTATGAATTGCTTTTTTTATGTAGGGTTTGAAAAGAAAAGTAAAATTGACAAAAAAAAATTTCAAAAAAAAATTTCACGTCAAATTCTGATACGAAAACTAATACATACTCCTTTTTTTTTTTTTTGGGGGGGGGGGGGGAGGTGGACTATTAGGAAAAAAATCTTCACCATATCTGACATGGTCGCCCAGAATTTTGGCTAGAATTTAATAAAATCTTTGGAATGACCCACATGAAATCTGAAATTTGCAAGTCAATTTCAAAGTTTGAAGTAAAAAATATGAAAATAAATTTAGGATTCGAAAATGAAGCATAAGCTTAAAGTTTGATTTATGTTTGAAACCCAAGCCACTAAAAAATCCTTAGATACTCAAAAAAATAGAGGTTATGTTTTTCTTCCACGTATTTTAGAGCAACATAAAAAAACTTCGTGATGGTCCATAATGAATAATTGTCGGACTTTCACAAGCAATGAAAACTAAGAAAATATGCTTATTGCATAAACATTAAGTAGTGAATCTGCACGTACATTGCGGAACGTAAACATGCAAATGTGAAGAATATCAAGTTGCCTTATTTGCAAGGCTTACCAGAAGAGTTCAAACATATTTGTAATAATGATTCTAAGGAGATATCTTTAGCCCTACTTACCTACTTTCGTCGAATAAGTTTTTGATATCAATTTGTGACATTTCTCACGACAAACATCTGTTACACCAATTAATTAACGGGCAGCGATATTTCACTAGGATAGCATTAAGCATCTATTTAGACGCTTTTTCCTCACTATAATGATTTTTAAAGCAGAATTATTATAGTCTGCTTCGGAAATCAGGCAAAAATCTTAATATTCGTCACAAATTTCATTCGACCTTTTCTGGACTCCGACCATGAATTCCACTGAATCAGCTGTTCTCGTTTAGTTCCTTTTGTCCTAGGAAATTCTGATGACAAGTCAGATTTTTGTTAGGGACTTTTACGTTGCTTTTACGTTACAGAGAGAAATGTTGACTTGTATTGAATTATCAATGGATGTAACTTACCCATCAAAATATTTGGTATATTTAGCCGCTTTAATTCAAACATTGATGAAAATATTTGTTACAAACATTAAAAATTATTACGAATTAAAAAAGTTTACTGAATGAATTCGAAATGACGCGCGTTTTTTAAAAATAGTCTTTTGCGCATGACTCAAGCAGGCTTAGACTTGCGCACCTCAAGTGTTTATAGTTAGCAATTCGCATTCAAAATATCGGTGCTCGCGTTCTTTTTCAGTCAAATTTCGTATTATTAGAGCTTGAAAATCGTGATTTTGCGTTTAAATCGATCTCCTTTGTCACGAATTTCGATGTGTGTTAAAATGTTTGCCTTATCAAATTAAACAAGTGTAAATTTCGCGTATAAAACTTTTTCGCGGATCGGGCGCCTCGTTAGTTTTGCGCGGGTGTGTTTTGTTCGTGATATAAGGATGTAAATATCAATTTTTTGATTAAATTTCGCGAAAAAAGACAAATTTTATCATAATTTTTGTAGACTTATCGCTGTTTTTATCGAAAAAGTGTGAAACATGTCCATGCCGTTGCTTTAGCGAGGTTATATCCACGTGCCGGCTGTGCGCGTGTGTTTTGATCTTTGTCGCGTTTGTTTACCAATTTTCGGGCCTTGTGTAGACTGAACAAATGCATTTTTCGATTGTTTTTTGAGTGTTTTAAATAGACTGGTTAGTGCTCTTGCAGTTTTTATCGAAGAATTGAGAATTCACTAGAGAGGTAAGTCGTATTTTATTAATAGATTATTGGAAGAATTTAGACGGTTGGTGCCGCCATATTAATTATGCAATTTAGAAATAATACCTTAATGTTTTACTTATAATTTAAAATACGTTTTCTACTTGCCCATATAATCCGGATGAATATCCGTTAAGGAATTCTAAATAGAATTTATTTATTCAAACATATAGATGCTATTTTCGGACAGAATATTTATTATTTATTATAATAAATATATTCTGTCTCTAATAACGGCGTGAGCAGACGTCCTAATTTATTAGAACATGTCCGGGTTTAGTATCGCTGTCCTGATTTTCCGATTTTTTATGTTATGTCCTGATTTTTCATTCCCGAAAACGAAAATTTGCGATTTTTATTGAGCCGACCTAAATTTTGTTCACATTTTCACAATTTCTGAGGTCGCTGTCAATTTTAATTAAAGCTAAAAAAACTTTAAATTGAAAGTTCTGAAAAGTATTTAAAATAATTAACATAATGCACATGCTGCTGTATAATATATAAACTTAGGGAATGAACGTACAAGTTAATTCTTTTCTCATTAAAAATTCAAAAATTATCTTGCTAGAAACAAAAAGGTTAATCTTCTGATTGCAAAATTAAGTGTGTTGTTAACGATTCGTTTTTTTGGGTTGAAAATTCAACTCTTATTTGTTCGAATGTTTACTTTTTCTGTTGAAAAATCAACTGTTTTGTAGAAAATTCGTCATTTGATGAAAATTCCACGTTTTGAATGAAATTATTTTTCTCTATTGAATGAAAAATCTTTTCTGAATGAAACTTCGTCTGTTTAATCAAAAGATTCATCTGTTGTAATAG
>CAKNXH010002213.1:24180-59083 GCA_932178445.1 Andricus quercusramuli | reverse complement strand
AACTATTTTGTCGAAAATTCATGCGTTTTGCTGAAAATTCGTCTTTTGTGGTAGAATATTAATCTTCTTGTGAAAAATTCCTTTTTTTTGGCTGACAATTGAATTCTTTCTTTGAAAATTTAATTATTTTGTTGAAAAATATTTTTTATGATTAAAATTTCATTTTTTGAAATGTCAATATAACTGTTTTATTTTGGGTTGAAAGTATGTATTTTTTAGTTGAAAATTCGTGTTTTGTTGAAAATTCGTCTTTTTTAGTTAAAGCTTCCTCATTTTGGTTGAAAATTAATTTCTTCGGTTAAAAATTTAGCTATTTTGACGGAAATGCATGTATTTTGTTAAAAATTAATCTTTTAGCTATTTTGTCGGAAATGCATGTATTTTGTTAAAAATTAATATTTTTTGGTAGAAAATTATCCTTCATCCATCGAAATTTCTTCTTGAATTAAACTATGGAAGGCGAATTTTTTATTTCTTGAAAAATTATTATCAATTATTGTAAATTAATTTGTTTGGGGAAACATTAATTTCTTTGTTTGACAATTTAACATGAAAGAAAAGTTTATAACGATCAGGAAAAATGAAACTAGTTAAAACTACTTTTGACAAATGGTCGTGGTAATTTGGCGTTTTAACTAGTTGAAACTAGTTCTAACTGAATTCGGGTTAAAACGGTAACACATATATGTATATTTTATGCACTATAGGTTTAACTGGTGTAAAAATCATAGGTATATCATAATAAGTACATTTAAGAGCCGAAAATAAATTTCTATTTAAATTGAAAACATTTGATTCGATTTCTAAGTAGAAGTTCTTCTCGACGGAAGAAACATCCTTGAAAAATGTTGAATTATTTCTGAAAATTTCCGTACAATTTTTAAATATTTATATAAACTTTTCACTCTTCTTTTTTCCTCTTTTTAAAGAAATCCACTTTCTTTCGTCTGTTTTCAAAAGAAACTTTCAATTTTCCTCGTTTTTTTATTAAATGTGAACTGAATTAATAGGACCCAATAAGAAATCTTGATAAATCGGAATAACTATGATTTTTAGATTTATACTTAATTCCAATTTACCTTGGAGATCTTGAATTGTTCGACGCGACTTGCGATACTTTTTAATTCTTTAAAAAATGGAATCAGATGTGTGACAACCCGAATGGACTCGGCGTGATTTCTAAGACTTCCGCAATCTCTCCTAAGCTAATTTTCAGATTGTTCGTGAGAGGAATTACAATAATGATATTTATGCACTTTAATGAAAACTTATGATTTTTTTATTAGAAAAAATATTCACAACCTTCAAGTTTATCTACTTTCAATAAGCGTAATAAATTCTTCATTAGGTTATTAAACATTATAAGTAAATAAGATCTTTCAGTAGTGAAAAAATTTTGCTGAGTAGAATGTAAATATAAATGAAGATATACACGATGATATCTTAAAATTATATTGTAAATTAATGACATGAGTAATATAGCTATGTTAAATATACAGGAATTTTCAAGTGCATTTGGAAGAAAATTTGCAAGAAAAATGTTGAAAAGTGATTATTTCTCGAAAGTTTCATTATGAAAACAGACATTTAAAATATTTATGTGTGAATTGCAAGGATTTTTTTTGCACTATTCTTTTCTATTAAAACAGTTTTAAAAACGCTTGTTTAATGTGAGGAAGCGATAGATATATAAAAAGTACAAAAAAGTTCATTAACAATAATCTAATTTTAGACAATTTTAAAAGTTATTTGAAGAAAATTTAATGTAACACACTTTTTTAACTTTTGAATTTCATATTCTTTTTCATTACTCACAACCTAAAGAAAAAAATTGAGACATATAATTATGTTCGAAGAAATTTCATTTAAACGTACTATACGTAGAATTGATGATTGACCTCCGAAAATACGTCCTATTGGATTGAAAATTCATCTTTTTTGGTTGAAAGTTAATACTTTTTAATTGAAAAGTCTACTATTGTATTATATAGGAAATTTAATTACTTTGCTGAAAATTTAAGAGTTTTGTTAATTTTTTGTTCGACAATTCAATTACTACTTTCTTGACAATTAATTTTTATCTTTGAAATTTATATTTTTGGGTTGAGAATTCAACTGTTTCGTTGCAAAAATTGGTCCTTTTGGCTTAAAAATTCCATCATTTGGTTGAAGTTTTTATTTAAACAGATTACATAATTTTTGTTTGAAACTTAATAAATTGGCACTGGTGGGTCAACAAATGTTCAACAATCAATCAATCGATGCGTCTTGAATATGCGAACAAGCAGACTATATATCATATTGTTGTATTTTGAACATCAAAACAGTTTTTCTCATTTAAACAAGGCATTTTTGTAAAATCTCTGAACAAAAAAATCTACTTTTAAATTGCGGATCCAGCTCAAAATCCTATCAGTTTGTAACACAAAACCCACACACAACACACGCATACGGACATTTTTTGACAATTTTATTTTCGAGCTCTTGGGGTCGAATTATACAGAAATATGTAAAAAAAAAATACATTTGAAAATGTAGGTAATTATAAACCTCCCTCTATGAGGAAGTAATAAACTGGACTATTTTGACATTTCTTACATGCCCAAGAATTTATGTTGAGCTCTCGAGGAGAATTTATGGAACATTTAAGAGAATTTAAAGCAGTTATTAACGTATTTATTAACGTATAAACATCAATAAATAAATAAGTTTTTTGGACCAGTATACCGACAGCCTCAACATCTATTATTGAAAGCATTTATTGTTTAAACAAATATATATCATAATTAATATATATATTTTTACAAAAATATTCTAGAGCGAAATAAACATATGTATACTATTTTTAAATTACAGAGTTGCTACAGGTCAGGTAATTCCAGAGTCAGGGAATGTCATGGAAAACCTGACAGAGTTAGGGAATTTTCCATAAAGTTGAAGTTAATGTTATTATTATGGTTAAGAATCGCAACTATGTATTTGCTTGAAAATTAATCTATTTTGCTTGAGGCTTCGAACAATTTTGTAGAAAATTAATCTTTTTTGGTTGAATTCAACTATTTTTGGTATAAAACTAAAATCCTTTTTGTGTTTGAAATATAATATATCACGCTTTTCGTTGAGAATTAATTTTTTCTGGTAAAAATTCAACTACTTAGTTGGAAGTGGAACTACTTTGTTAAAAATTCATCATTTTAATTAAAAACCCTTTGTTTTGTTTAAAATTTAATCATTTTGTTAAAAATTATGATTCCTAGGTTAAAATTAATTTTTTCAACTCAAAACTCAACTCGTACATGTTTGGTTCGAAAATTATCTTCATATGCTAATAATTCAAATATTTGGTTTGAAATTCCTGTACTCTATTGAAAATTCTAATTTTTCGGGAGAATATTTTATCTTCTTGCTGCCTAATTCATCTTTTTGGTTCGAAATTCCTTTAAAAATTCAAATATTTGGTTAAAAATTCATGTACTTCGTTAAAAATTCATCTATTCTGGTAGAAAATTTGAGAATTGATCTTTTTGTTCAAACATGAGTTTTTCTTTATTTCGAATTAATTTTTCTAACTGGAAATGTAACTTTCATTTTCTGTTAAAAATTGATCTTTTTTGATAGAAATTAAATCTTCTTGGCTGAAAGTTATACTATTTCGTTGAAAATTTACTTTAATTTGATTGAAATCTAATTTTTTAAATTGTAAATTTAACTATTCCATTTTAGTTGAAAATTTATCTGTTTTAGATTGAAATTCACCTATTTGTTGAAAATTCTTCTTTTTTTTTGGTAGAAGAGTACTCTATAATTAGTTGAAATTTTATCTTTTTGATAGAAAATTCAACTGTTTTGTTGAAAATTCGTTTGCTTTTTGGCTTAAAGCTTATTTTACTAACTGAAAAATATCCTACATTAATTTTAGTAGACAATTTTTCTGTTTAGTTTATAATTCATGTATTTGGTTTAAAAGTATTTATTTTTAGTAGAAGATTCATCATTTTAGTTGAGCATTCATTTCTTTAATTTAAAAAACTATTCTGTTATAAATTCGTTTTTTTGTTGATAAAAAATCCATCTTTTGTATTGAAAAATCCACTGTTTGGTACAAATTTCATATTTTTGTTTGAAAATTCATCATTATTATTATTATTATAGATTAGCAGTTCGAACTCGAAAGTTCATTGCCTCATCTACCCGAAACCGCCACACATCTCTATCCTGTGCATCCTCCATCCAGTTTAAGTAATCATGTCCTAGTTCTTTTAAATCATCCCTTACATTTTTCTCCCATCTGTTTCTCGGTCTGCCTAAGGGTCTCTTACCAATCGGTCTCCCTCTTAAAACTTGCGCCACTGTTCTTTCATTTCCCATTCTTGCTACATGCCCCGCCCATCTTAGTTTACGCGCTTTCATTACTCTATTAATATTTGCTGACCCGTAGAGAGCATGCAGCTCATCATTATGCAGTTTTCTCCATTCGCCGGTCTCTTCGTCCCTTTTTGGACCATAGATTTTTCTAAGTACTTTATTCTCAAAAACTCTAAACCTATTCTCCTCTCCTTTTGTCAGCGCCCACGTTTCGCACCCGTACATGACGACCGGCATTATTATTGTTTTGTAGATTCTTACTTTTATATTTCTAGATAGCAATCGCGATTTTAATAGTGTGTTTGCTGCATAATAGCACCCATTGCCAGCGTGCAGTCGCGCGTTGATTTCCGTTTTAATCTTATTTTCGCTAGTTATAATTGACCCGAGGTATTTAAACTCGCTAACCCTTTCGAATTTCATATTTCCGGCTGTTAGATCCCCGTCTTGACTACTTTGTTCAGATCTGACGACGGTCATATATTTTGTTTTCGTTTCGCTAACCTCCAAGCCAATATCTTTGGCTTTTGTGATCAAGATTTCTGCATTTTTAGCTACCGTTTCTTTATCATCCCCTAGTATGTCGAGATCATCCGCATATCCAAGAATTTGTATTACCCCATTGAGGGTAGCACCGGTCGGATTCGCCTGCACTTGCCTAACCACGTATTCTAAAACTAAGTTAAAAAGGACGCACGAAAGTGCATCGCCCTGTTTCAGCCCATCGCGGATCGAAAACTCTTCAGATAACCTTCCGTTTACGCGTATTCTTCCCCTACTGCCGCTTAAGCAAATTTCGATAAGTCTAACCAATTTTCTTGGCACACCCAATAACTCTAGGATCCAGTACATTCGCGCGCGAATAATAGAGTCGTAAGCTTTTTTAAAATCGATAAATAGCTGATGCACTGCTTCATTAAATTCCCATTTTTTTTCTAGCAGTTGTCTAATTGTGAACATTTGATCGCTTGTAGATCGGTTTCGGCGGAATCCACACTGGTAATCCCCAATGATTTCCTCGGCGAGAGGAGTTAGCCTACCTAAGATTACATTGGACAGGATCTTATAACACGACGACACAAGTGAAATTCCCCGATAATTGCTACAGTTCATTTTATCGCCTTTTTTAAAGATAGGAATAACAATAGAGGTATTCCATTCTTCAGGTATGCGTTCTGTTCTGACTAAAAATTGAATTATTTAGTTGAAAATTCGTTTCTTTTTAGTTGGAAAATTAATTTTTTCAACTACAGATACAACTGTTCCATTTTCGCTTGAAAATCTATTTTTTCAGTTGAAAATTAATTAATTTTGCTGAAAACTCGTTTTTATACATTCTCATCAGAGAAGGTATTAGATTTGTGTAAAATTTGCCCCCCCCCCCCCCCGTTTTTGTCAAATGTCCACGTTTTGAGACCTTCTATACCCAAAAAACAGGTTTTCGTGAATGTGTATGTCTGCATGCGTGTATGTGGTGTGTATGTATGTTGGTGTGTATGTATGTAGATTTTTAGTCTGTTAGCACGATAAATTTCGAAAGAATTGACAGATTGTATTGAGATTTGGTATACTCTTCAAGTATCCTAAAATGAAGCTCAAGTTCGTTAGCCAGCCATTTTGGATGAAAATTCAAAAAGTGAGCGCTTTTTCAAAATTTTTGAGACCACTTTTTTTTCAAATTTAAAAATTCTATGTACGGATATTCGTAGTACTCAAAAAGATAAACAATTTATCCCAATGAATTTTTTCCACCAAACAAAAATTACTGGAGTTATAGCATTTACAAAATTCCAAAAAAGAAACGAAAATGAACATTTTAAGCCAAACAACGCACGATAAGAAAAAATTCACAAAAAGATAATTTTTTGTTTCACGCCCTACAATGCTGATATGACTTTTCTCAAGTTTGTTGAAAAATCGAAAATTCAAATTTGTATCGCAAAAAAAAAATAATAAATTCCATTTTGCGGTCAAAATATACAAGATATGAAAAAAAATAAAAAATTGTGAATGTAAAAAAGATCTACCAATTTGATATTGATCACTTTTTGATAGGATGCGTAGTTTTTGTTTTACTCGTAAAAAATAGCATTAAAAAAGGAGAATTAAATCTTTGGAAAAACATTGCAAGGCACGTAAAAAGACGAATTAACAAAAATTGTGCATTCAAAAAAGATCTACAAATTTATTGGAAATCACTTTCTGATAGAATCCATAGTTTTCACTTTAATCTTAGAAAATATAATTGAAAATGAAAGAATTAAATTTTTGGACAAACGACAATAGCTATGAAAAAATTAATTGGCAAAAGTCGCTCACACAAACAAGAGATATAAAAATTTGTCATAAGTAATTTTTTTAAAGAATCGTATTTTTTGTTCTAATCATAAATAATCGCATTAAAAACAAAAAAATAGAATTTTTGGAAAACCCACACGAGACGAAAAAAAAAAATTAATAGACAAAATTGTTCAACCAAAAATGATCTACAAGTTTATTATAAACTTTTGTTATGAAAATTTTCTTAGAACCACTTAATCGTAAAAAATAACATTGAACATAAAGAAATTAAATTCATGGAAAAACGACACTTTCTTCAGTTATAAAAACAAGAAAAGGAAAATACGTCTGTTTTTAATAGCAAATTCACATTATCATTTGCAATAATATACATTTGTTGGAATAATATAAAATTTTCACGGAAAAGTAGGGACATGCGAGCGAGGCGAGGCGAAGCGAGGAAGGCAAGGCGATACGAGCGTGCGGCTTAGAGATAAGGAATGGATGGATGTTAGTTCTTAAGGGTTAGTTTTAAGGAAATTCTGTAAAAAATGGATGTGTAAGCAAGTCAATTTTTTAAGGCCAGCAGGCTGAAAAATAAACGTTTATCTATCTATAAAATTTTCACGGTAGCTGAGGATAAAATTAAGTGCAGAATCAGGAACAAATATGGAAGTAATCATGATAAATACAATTCGTACTTTATTTTGCAATATCTAATAAGCAATCACAGGCCGACGTACAGAAATAAATGTAATGAGCACGAGGTACGTGCGAATGTATTCGTTGAAGCCGAAGGAGCTTTAACAAAAGAGAATTCACAATCACCAAATTACAGTTATCGATACTTTGACCTTTAGCTTTAAGAGGTGTGCGCACAAATATGGGGGAAATACAAAGACCAAGCGCGAAGCGCGAGAATCAAGTTGCGCGCCCTATAGGCGCGACGAGAATGTGCCCGCGAGGCGGGCAGATTTTTTTGTTTAAATTTACCTAATTGTAGTTGCTATTTAATTATTCTATTTTTCGTTCAAATTTTTTTTTTATAAAAAAAAAATTTTTGTCGAAAACTCATTTTTGTTTTGTTGAACATGTATTTTTCTGACACTTTAAGTATTTCAATTTTGTTAGAAAAATCATTTTTTGTAGATGAAAATTCATTTACTTTGTTGAAAATAAATCTTTTGGGTTGAAAATTCAACTAACTATTCGGTTACAAATTCATATTTTTGGTTCAAGATTCATCATTTTCGTTAAAAATTAATTTCCGATTTCATTTCTTTGCTTAAAAATTTATCTTTTTGACTTGAAAACACAAGTAAAAAGTGTTTAAAATATATTTAGAAACATTTTGCATTAACATTATTAATCTTCTAGGTGTATGGTTGGTTTTCTACCTAGAAGAATATTTAGGAATTGGGATATTGTAGCAACCCTCAATAAGGCACTGTTCAATGCAAATAATATGTTTTCTATTATTTTATTAATAAAAGTAGAAAATACGATTTTTAAAATCTAAATTAAAAATTTTCATAAATGCTCATTCAATTCTTAAAGCACATAAGGGTCGAGCATATTCTCGAGCATATTCTCATGCTCGTGAGAATTTCTCCGAGCACTTAAACTCTTTAGATTTTAGAACACTACTGCGAAGGCTTCATTTAAAAAAAATAGTCTTGATTTTGCAATTTTGGCGCCATCTGCTCTGCATTAATGGCCCAATGGACTAACGGAGCTGTCAAACAGCTGATTCTGCGTACAATAAGTACTGTCAAAAATGGTCAAGGTGGACTGCAATGGACTGCGTGAAGTTCCTATACGCAAGTTTCGATGAGTTGAACTTCAAATGAACTCACACGTTTCAATAATAAGTACATACGTGAATGATAAGTTTACGTATGTGGCCGTTCACGCTCTCTCATTGCTCACATCTGATTTCGAAAGTAGTTCGCGAAATGTTTAAAATAAACACATCCACGGGTTCTGCTTCTGTTTTCTCTACAAATTGTGAATTCCTCTAGAACGCAGGAATTTCACGCAATGCGTTGAGGTTTTGGTGCAGTGCTTGAAACTTGAAATCGTCCAATTTGACATTTCATTTGACAGCTGGCAAATTCCAAAAGCCTCTGACAAAAATTCCACGAAATTGAACGTTTCGGTGTTGATTTTTGAAAATAGGGGGTTCAAAATGTGCCCCAGAATTGTCGAATCGTTTAGAATATTTTGGGTATTGCGTCAAGAAAGATGAGTCTCCGTGGATACGAAGTCGTTTGTAAGATGTGAAAGTGAGGTTAAGTTTCGTCGAATTAGCTATGAAGAGCCCTTCGTCGCAGTCTGTAAGCAACGGTGTCACCTTGTCAAATGGACAGCAAAACGGTCATTTGAAGTCCTTTGACAGGCACAAAGCATTAGCCAACAAAAACGGACGAATTGATTCCACGAATTTTCACCCTTCCAGCAACGGTAAGTCATTCAAGTTTCATTGCAATCATACATTATTTGCAATTGATAGGTCTTGAATTCCGAAAATACATTATGATAATTGGTGTTTTGAATTTAAATTAGCATTTTTTCATTCTCATTCTATTTGTTTTGGATTCCAAAATTATTTATTTATTTCCAGCACCCAAGGGTTAAATGCATTTTGGAGTTGTTCACCTATTTGTACTAAATCAATATCTTTTGGTGTCTGTTCTCCAAGGAGGGCGAATTCAATTCTTGATTAAAAATAGTGTCCCTTTGCTATGTAGCGTTCATAAGCTCTTAAAGTAGGAAACTGCCTGGGAATTTCATGTTGGATTTACAGGGTGGCCGCGAGTTAGGGGAAACCTGGAAATCAGGGAAAGGTCAGTGAATTTTGCTCGTTTCGGAATATCAGGAAAAAGCCAGGGATTTTGAAAAAAAATGTCTAAAGCCAAAAATTTCTGTAAGAAGCACTTTAAGTAACTGTCAAAAATAACCAGGGCTGTCACACAAAATGAAAACATGCTGTGAAATGAAAACATGCTAACTTAAATTCTAAACACTTTAGTCACTTTTCTTTCGATAAATTAATCCATGGATTAACCGTTATTGAATTCTGGTCTATATCTATTTCTGAATTTTCTTGAATCCTTCTGAAATCTTTTAGGGTATTTCAAAAGTTTCCAATAATTTTGTTTAAAGATTTCAATAGTTTGAAAGGATTTGAAAGATGTTAGGTTATTTTAATGAATTCCAAGTCATTTTTAAGAGCTTTGAAAATCTTTAAAAGATTTCAAAAGATTTTAAAAGATTTAAAGTATTTTGAGGTTTTGAAATATTTTAGGACATTTTAAGAGATTCCAAAGCATTTTTAAGAGATTTTTGACAATTTTCAAGGGATTTACAGGGATTTAAATGATTTTAAGCGATTTAAAACAATGTTCATGCAGTTGTTAATAATTTCCTGGAATTTCGAAAGGTATGGAACGATTTTACAGGACATATAAGGTTTCAAAAGATTCCAAGGGATTTTATAAGACTTCCGAGTATTTCAATTGTAATAGATTTTAAAAGCTCTCAAGGCACATAATTCAATAAATTTTTCAGGATTTCAGGAAATATCAGATTTCACAGAATTGAAAAATTGGAATTCACCCTGAATTCTTATTAATTTATCATAAATTCTTTTAAAATATGTCAAGTTGTTTAAAAATATTCGTATAATTTTTAACAAATTTCAATAATTTGAAGGGACTTCAAAAGATTTGGAAGGTTTTAGAGTATTTTTAAAAATTCAAAGAAATTTTCAAGAACTTTAAAAAGTTTCAAGGGATGTCAAAAAGTTTCAAAGGATTTGAAATATTTTAGGATATTGATAAAAATTCCAAGTCATTTTCAAGAGCTTTAAGAAACTTCAAGGGATTTTAAAAGATTTGAAATATTTTAGGGCATTTCAAGAGATTTCAAAGGATTCAATGGTTTTCAAAGAATTTATTCACAAGAAGTGAGAGATTTCGTAGGGTGTCGATGATTTAAAGAGATTTTCAAATATTGTTTGCAATTCAATTTTGAATTCTGAAAATTTGAATTTTACTTTGAATTCGTATTAATTTATCATAAATTCTTTTAAAATATATTAGGTTATTTAAAAATATTCCTAAAATTTTTAACAAATTTTAATAATTTGAAGGGATTTCAATGGATTTTGAAGGTTTTAGCGTATTTTTAAAAATTCCAAGGAATTTTCAAGAACTTAAAAAATGTTTTACGGAATTTCAAAAAATTTCAAAAGATTTTGAATATTTTAGGGCATTTAACAAAATTTTCAAGCAATTTTTAAGAGCTTTAAAAAGTTTTAAGGGATTTCAAAAATTTCAAATGGTTTGAAATATTTTACAGTATTGTTAACAATTTCAAGAAATATTCAAGGGCTTAAAAAATTCCAAGAGATTTCAAAAGATTTAAGAAGCTATGAAGTGTTTTAGGGAATTTTTAAAGATTCCAAGCCTTTTTTACTTGACTTCATTCATTTTAAGAGATTTCAAAGGTTTTGAAATATTTTGGGACATTTTAAGAGATTTAAAAAATTTCAATGGATTTCCAAGGATTACAACAATTTTAAGGGATTTACACAAATTTGCATGCGGTTGTAAAGAATTTCCTAGAATTTCGAAAGGTATAAAACGATTTTATAGGACCTATCAAGTTTTAAAAGATTCCAAGGAATTTTCTAAGATTGTCAAGGATTTCAATAATTTTAAGGAATTTTAAAAACTCTTAAGGTATTTTAATAATTTTTCTAGAATTTCAGGAAATATTACCAGATTTCGTAAAATTTTTCGGGATTTTATATAATTTTAATGGATTTCAAAGAAATTCACAAGAAGTGAGGGATTTCGAAGGGTTTCAAAGATTTGAAGAAATTGTCAAATACTGTTTGCAATTCAGAGGAATTTCTTTGGAATTCGCCTTTACTTCTTACTAATTTATCGTGAATACCTCAAATTTTTTTGAATTCACTTGAATTCTTCTAAATTTACCCAATTCTACTCAATTCAATGGATTTTAAAAATAGTTTTGTGTTTTTGTTTAATTCATCTTAAAGACTTTTTAACCCAATATGAATTCTTAGGTACTTTTAAAAATTCTTTTGAATTCCCTTCAATTTTTCTAAACTCAATTAAAAACTATTAAATTCGATGATTTTTTTCATATTCTTGATTTGTTTTCAATTCACTTGATTTTTTGGTTTAATTTATCTTGAATTTTCATGAATTTAATGGAATTCTTCTAAATTGACTCCAATTTTACTCAAAGCAATGAAATTTGTTGATATTTTTCCAATTAATTTACATTTTTTAAAACGTCACTGCAACTGTTTTGAAGTCTTAGGAAACGAATTATTTCAAATTCAAAAGAACATTAGCACATTATTAGTGCACGTTTGTTATTTTTAGTCACTTTTGGTTTGAAATAGGTCACTTTTTCCTCGTAAATTAGATTTTGCGCATCTGTGAATAATCAGTTCAAAGTTTATGAATAGCAAGCGGACTAAATAAAGTTATGAATTTGGCTACGAATCGTCTGTGAAAGGAAAACCACTGCGAGGTAGACATATTTGAATTTCCCTGTCTATAGGGTCAAGGGGACTTCACGTAACATTTTTTGTATTATTATTATTATTATTATTATACCATTAAGCCATTTCCCTTTCGGGGTAGGCGTGACTTGCTCGGTTGGGGAATAGTAAACAGGTGAATAGGTATAGAGTAGGTTGGTATATGGGCATAAGGTATATAGGAGTTTTATAGGTGTTAGGGATAGGTGTTTTAGATCGATCTGGAATTCTCGTGTCATTTATTTAGATGACACGTTCATTCCGCAACACTGCTCCGACCCAGGTTGCTGATCAATCTCTCTAGCGATCACCCCAAGTGAGGAACCTCACAAAATTGTTATGTATGGTTCCCCACTTGGGCCCATTAGTATCCAAAGTCTCTGTTTCAGGCGCCATTCACACTATTGTCACTCTGTTTACAAACTATTTGTCGCCACACATTTCTGTCCTGGCATACTACTCTAGCTTCCTTCACGTCCATGCATTTCTTCACGCAAGCTCTTCTGTTCCTATGGCTTCTTACGTCTCTTCGGATTAATGTCTCATTCACAGATTCTGACCATTCTTTCGGCGGTCTACCTCTGGGCATTCTACCATTTACTTTACCTTTATACACTTGCTTCGTCAGTCGTTCATCTTTCATTCTTTCAAGATGTCCGAACCACCTTAGCTGATTTCTTTCCCATATGTCAACTAGTGTCTCTTGTGTACCACATTCTTTGAGGATTGTCTCATTTCTGACTTTGTCCATCAGTGTTTTCCCGCATATTATGCGGAGAGGTTTCATGCCGATCGCGTTGATTTTGCTCCTGTCCTTTTCTTGACAGGTCCATGTCTCGCTACCGTATAGTACAGTTGGTACGAAGATAGAGTTATGTATGGCCATTTTAGCTTTTTTTTATATGTTTTTATTTCTGAGGATGGATCCTGCTCTACCGATAACCTGCTTACCCTTATTTATGCGCCTATCTAACTCCCCATCTATTTTTCCGTCGCTAGTGAATAGGCTACCCAGATATACGTACTTGTCAACTTGTTCTAATCCCTCACCATTTAGGACAATGTTGCACATTGTTTTCTCGCTTTTTCCCTCAAACACCATGATTTTCGTTTTATTCACGTTAATTTTGAGGCCCATGTTCTCCATGCTTGTATTTAGTTTATTCAACATTCTTTGCAAGTCCTCGATTGATTCTGCCATAAGAATCTTGTCATCTGCGAAAGCTAACCCACGTACCTTGACGGTTTCGAGATTTACACCTTCTTCGTCGAAGAGGGCAGTTCTTAGACATTTATCCATGAATATGATAAATAGCCACGAGGACATAACGCATCCTTGCTTCACCCCTTGCATAATATCGAACCAGTCGCTCAGTTTCCCATTTACCCTTACACTCGCTTTACTGCCTGTATAAATTGTTTTTATTGCTTGTAGGAGCCCTCCATTTACTCCATACTCTTTAAGGATTTCCCAAAGTTTAGTTCTATTTACCTTGTCGAATGCTTTTTCTAGATCAATAAATGCACAGAAAACTTTCTTTCTATGTTTAGAAAAGATAATAGACGTTTTCTAAGTATCGAAAGGTTTTTTGCGATGTAGTGCTATATAGAAATAAATAAAACAATATTAATTAATATAATATATAAATATAAATATTAATTAATTAAAAAAAAAATGTTTAGTCACACAAATATTGAAATTACTTACAAGAAAAGAAGTATTATCAGTTTCTTTTTAAACTTACATAAATTTAAATTTTATGATATTCTTGAGAAAATTAGAAAAGGTTTTTGAATATTTCAGATGTGTCAAAAAAAAAATCTAGAAGATTAAAAACAAGAATTTTTTATTGTACAGGACTTTGCATAATATTAGGAAAAATTCGAGCCTTTCTAAAAGATGCTTACGACTTTTAGAAGTTTGGTAGAAATCAAGAAATATTTGATAAATTTTCGAAAATGTTTCCAAGTTATTAAATATTTTAAATCTATTTAAAAGGTCTTTAATTCATAAAAATATTTTTAACTGGCTCGAATTTTTCTTAAAATTTGGAAAAATCATTCAAAATGTAAAAAATTGTCTTATAATCGTTCAAATTATCCCAGAAATTTTGAAAAATTTCGTTTATTCACTTGAAACCTTTAAAAATTCTTTTAAAGCTTCTAAAGTTTTGGTTTGAAATCTTTAGCAAAAATCTGCATTTTTAAAATCTTTCACAATTTGAAATTCTTTTTCAATCTCTTCAAATCTTCCAAATGCAAAATTAGAAAAATTGTCAAAATCTTTCGGATTCTTCTTTGACAATCTTAGAAATGTTTTGAAATGTTTTGAAATCTTCTTAAATATTCTCTTAAAATTAATTTGCCATATAAAAAATCATTTAAATTTTTCCTAGGAACCTAAAGAATTTTTTTCATTTTCTTGATACCTTACAAAATTCCTAAAATATCTTATAAGTCTTCATTATTTTTTAATCGTTTTAGAACTTGTAAGTATCTCTTAAACTTACACAAATTTGTTCTAAAATAATGTATTATGGCAAAATTTTGCTTCAGTCAATGAAATTCTATATTGCTTTCTAAAACTTTTTGGAAGTTTTATAAAAAAATGATGAGTTCACCTCTTTTAGGATATTGTCTAATCCAATTTTGCGACATGATAGTTTATTATACTTCCAGTCACATTCTTACTTTAAATGGGTTTTAATTTTTTGAATCAAATATTTTGTCAATTAATTCAAATTGGAATTTTTGGTTGAATCAGTTTGATGACTTCCAAATTTAAGTGTTTTGAAAGTTTTTCATTTTGACAAGTTAATATTGCAAAGTCTTCCAGTCTGCAACATACTCTTCTATAAAATGGATAATCTAAGGAAAATGAATAATGGCAAAAAACAGATGTCTTTCATCTTTTATGAAAACTTGCCTGGAAATCATCAATTAAAATATCGCAATTATTGATCTAATGATCTGGTATTGTTTCTACTAAATATTTTAAGTAAGAGTTTGAAAATGTAATCCTCACATTTCAAATCATCAAGTTTTAAAGTTTTAATTGTTTGTATAAAATTGTACAAGTTTATACATTTTAATTGCAATAGTTACGAGTTGAAGTATCGAAATCTAGATATTATAAAGTTTTCAACGATCTAAGTTTTAACGAAGGATGTTACAATTAATAACTTGTATACCTTTAAATGAGGTTTAAAGGCTTCAAATTTGTAACATTTATTATGAAAATGTTTAACATTCAAGCTTTTAAATGTTTGGCCGCAGGTCAGGGAAAACCTGGAAATCAGGGGAAAGTAAAGGAATTTTGTTATTCAGGGAAAGTCTGGGATTTTGGAAAAAATCGCAAAAGCCAGGAAATTTCGGAAAGAAACACTTTAAGTAACTGTCAAAAAACAAGGATTTGAAAAATTCTAGAGTATATTTAAAAATGCCAAGAAATTTTCAGGAGCTTCAAAAAATGTCAAGGAATTCGTAAGGGTTTCAAAGGTTTTTAAATATTTTTGGTTATTTTAAAAGACTCCGAAAAATTTGCAATAAAAGATTTTAATAATTTGAAGGGATTTGAAAAGATTTTAGGGTATTTTTAAAACATCCAAGGAATTTCCAAGAGCTTTTAAAAATGTTCCTGGGGTTTTAAAGAGTTTTTGAAGATATATAACTCTTTTGTAGTACCTATAAAGTTTTAGAATATTTTTAAAGTTCCGAATGATTTTATAAGATTTCCGAGGATTTTAACGATTCTAAAGGATTTTGAAAGCTCTCAAGGTATTTGATTTTAAAGAATTTGAAATATTTGTTAGTATTTTAAAAGATTCCGAAGAATTTTCAATTGATTTCAATAATTTGAAAAGATTTCAAAGGATTTTATGATATTTTTAAAACATCCAAGGAATTGTCAAGAGCCTTAAATAGTTTGAAGGTATTTTAAAAGATTTTAAAGTATTTGAAATATTTTATGGTATTTTCATAGATTTCAAATTATTTTCATAGATTTCAAATTATTTTCATAGATTAACAATTTTTTAAGGAACTTCCAAGTATGTGAATGATTTTAAGAAAGTTAAAAAAATTCTAATAGGGTTTTCAAGAATTTACTAGAATTTCAGAAGATAAGGAACAATTTTATTGGATCTATAAGGTTTTAGGATATTTTAATAGATTCCATGCGATTTTACAAGATTTCTGAGGATTTCAAATGTTTTAAAGGATTCTAGAAGCCTTCAAGATATTTTAATTTTTCCAAGATTTCAGAATATGCTGTAAGACTCTATGTAATTTAACGGGATTTCATAATATTTTGATGGATTAAAAAAAATCTATTCAAGAATTGAGGGATTTCGTAGAGTTTAAAAGATTTTAAAGAATTAAAAACATTTCAGGATAAATCAATAGTTTCAAGGAATTTTTAATTGATTGATTTGTACAATTTCCAAGAAATTTTCTAGAGATTTAAAAAATTGTAAGAGATTTCAGAAAATTTACAGGATTTTAAATATTTTATGATATTTTTAATAGATTTCAGTCATTTGAATTTTTCCTAAAGGATTTTTAAATTTTCAAAGGGTATTTTTAAAAATTCAAAGTAATTTGCAAGGTCTTTAAAAATGTCAAGAGAATAAAACAATTTCATTTGATTGCCAAGGAATTGAATGTGCTTAAGAGATTTAAAAAAAATTAATTCGGTTGTAAAGAATTTCCTAGAATTTCGGAAGATATGAAACAATTTTATTAGATCTATAAAGCTTATATATTCTTATATATTTTCAATATATCCTGAATTTTTGTGAGTTCATTTTGATTTCAAGAAAGCCCTCAAGTGCCAAATTTTTTTTTATGTTGTCATGGGCGCAAAAAATAAAAGTCAGTTACAGGAAAACATAATTATCTCATGCATAATAGTGTCCTGGAATCTTAAAAAAAATTGAAAAGACTGTATACACCCCCAAAAATGTAAAAAATGACATTAAAAAAACTTGAAAACTCTGCTGATAATAATTTATTACATCGGTCAATTCCACATTCAGTACAATTCACGATTTTCAGGCGTGATATGTTATTTGCGGTATCTAAAACCATTTAAAAAGCTGTCAAGGTATTTCAATAAATTATCTAGGATTTCAGAAAATATCAGATTTAATAGAATTTCACGGAATTTAATAATATTTTAATGGATACCATAGCATTTTTTTGGGATTCGCCGTCAATTCTTATTAATTTATTCTAAATTCTTTAGAATTCTCTTGAGTTTGGTAAATTCATTTGAGTTCTTCTAAATTCTAGTCAATTCAATGGATTTTTTAAAGTCTTTGTTTAGTTAATCCTGAAATCTTTTAAACTCACCTTGCATTTCATCAAATTCTTTTGAATTGCCTTTAAACTCGTTTCAAATGTTACAAGATTGGAATTTTTGTCTTTGAATATGAATCGGCTGGGAGAAAAAAAAATTAGTCAGGGAAAACTCAGGGAATGTCGAAAGTGAAATTTTGCGGACAGTCTGATTGTAGCAATCCTGTAAATTTTAAATCTTGACTGCTATTTTGTTCAATCCACCTCTGTTTCATTATACTAAAAAAACTCTATATTTTCAGGTCTGGGAAAGCAGCAGCTTGTTTCTCTGAACGGGGGCACAATATGTTGCAACAGTGTAGAAATCGACGAAGCTTTGGCTTGCGACGTGGCGCCAGTAACAACACCAAAAACAAAAGCGCTATGCGTGCACATTCGAGAAAACAAATGGTACGACGCCGGCAATACGATCTCGGTTGGTGTAGCTGGGTCAAGCTTAAACCAGGCCCTGGAGACCATGCCTCTGGCTTACAGTCCAGTCATGAAAAAGGTCTATGCTCTAGAAGAAACACAAAACTCGAACGGCGTCCAGCAGCAAACTAAAAATCAAGCTATCGAGTTCTCTAACGAGTGTAACAAGAACTCCTTTATCAACTCTCGAACAGAAACAGAAGCAAAAGAAGAAACCAGTAGTTTGAACGACAGTCCTAGAAACAGCTTACCACATTCTTACAGCAGCACAGTCTCTTCCCTCAGTGAATTCTCGCCCTCTGGTAGTTTCCAGGGAACTGAAGAACAGCAGCAGCAACAACAACAACAATCTTCTCCAGAAAAAGGCAAACTCTGGCCCTTGAATTCCTCTTTTGTGAAAAACGTCTTCTCCTGGAAATCAAAGGAACCTCAACGACCTTCAGGTACCGGCAGTCCATCCAGAAACGTAGACAGAATTGGAGGCAGCCTTGCTCTAATCCAGCAACCTAGACCAGCAAATTTACCTGCGAAAAGCGCCGCTGAGGAGGAAAATCACAGAAGGCAGTACAGTGCGATTTTGGAAGCTGCACGAAAGCGAGAGTTAAAAGAGGAGCGAGATCGTAAGAATCAAAGAGCACAGCAGCTTAAAGAAGAGCAAAGATTGACTGAGGATTCTCTCGTTTGGAATACTCAAGTTTTACCTCAGTTTGAGTCTCTGAAAAACACCAGGAAGGTCCGGGATCTCTGGTGGCGAGGATTGCCACCGAGTGTTCGGGGCAAGGTCTGGAAGTTGGCGATCTGTAATAGTCTGAATATCACTCCACATCTTTATAACCTCTGCTTGGATAGAGCTTTGTCGAATCCCATTAACGAATCCTTGGCTGCTATTAGATTGGACGTTTCGAGGACCTTTCCTTCCCTCTGCGTCTTTCAAGATGGAGGACCTTTATCGGAGAGTCTACAGGGTGTTTTGGCGGCTTATGCGGTTTACCGACCTGATATTGGCTACGTCCAGGGGATGAGCTTCGTGGGAGGTGTGCTTGCCCTGAACATGGATTCTACAGACGCCTTCACTTGCTTCGCAAATCTTCTGAATTGTCCTTGTCACCGAGCAGCCTTCAGCCTGGATCAGAAGCAAATGAGTATTTATTATAAAGTCTACTCTAGTGCACTGGCGAACAAATTGCCAAAGGTCTATTCTCATTTTTCGATCGCTGGGCTAAGTCCGGATTTGTATCTTCTGGATTGGTTGTACACTGTTTATGCAAAGGCGTTGCCTCTTGATGTGGCTTGTAGAATTTGGGACGTGTTTTTAAGGGACGGGGAGGAATTTTTGTTCAGAGCGGCTCTTGGGGTTTTGCATTTGTATCAGGAGGAGTTGCTGAAAATGGACTTTGTCAGGGGGGCGCAATTCCTTACGAGGCTGCCTGAAAATATCCAAGCGGATGCTTTGTTTAACAGTATTAGTCAAATGTCCACCATGGTGGGGACAACCACTTTCCAGCAGATGTTAGCTCAAATCTCTTCGGTGTAAATGCTTCCATGTGATACGGGTAGATACAATTTAGCGAAATATTTTACATTTTTAATAATACTAGGACGGTGCTTCGCTGCTGCGAGTTTATTGTCGAGGGTTAGATTCAGATTGGGGATTGTCGATGGTCAAGTTTTTACTCATCTTGTGGTATCGTTAAGTTAGGAAATTCTGTTTTTATATTTAGTTAGGAATTTTTATTTTTAGACCTTTAGGATAGATTTTTTATTGAGGAGAACGAATCATTGTACAGAAATCGATAGTTTATATTTTGTTGTGGTATATTTTTCCAAAGTGGTGATAGTAGTAGAGAGTGCAATATGGATTTTTTTTCAAGTTTGAATAGGTTATTTAGAGAAATTGGGGAATTTCCAGAAATATTGGTTTGAAGGGTTTATCATGTGAAATTAGTTAAACTTGGAATACGATTGTTACTCTATTTTATTCAGTTTTATGAATTCTATGAGGCATTTTAAATAACTAAATTTTGTTGTAAATAACTAAATTTTGTTGTAAATTTTGAAGGCTTTCAATTTCTTTTATCAATCAATTTCTGAAATTTTAAGCTTTGAGTTTTCGATGCTTTCGGGCTTTAATTGCGAAAGACCCCACAAATTTTCCAAGTTTACTTTTTCATATGTAAAACCTCCCAAACTTATAACTCAATATCCGGTTTTATTGTTGATTTCTTTGTTTCTAAATCCTTTATGTGCAATTTTTTTACTCCATTCAATAGTTGTGCTAATGCGTGGTACTTGGAATTGAGATTATTTATTCGAATCATTAGATAGCACAGATTAAACATAGTGGGAAATGCAATATTTAAAATCACTTTTTACTCTGCTGTCTTAGGGTGGTCCAAAAATTCGAGTTTCGATTTTTGGTAATCGAGTCTCCCCAATTTGTTCATTTTCCAGAAAAAGAAATTCCAAATTAAAGTTTAGTCGACTCTTGAGGAATGTTTAAGGAATGATTTCCACCCATTAACTTTCGATTCTGACCCCCATCTCCATTCCCTTGTATTGTACCCGGAAACTACCCCAAAAAATCCAAAATAGCAGTTTTATGTAAAAATCTTGTTACAGATGGTATTTTTAAAAATATTTTCAACACTAGTTATTTTTGTTCATTATGTGACAAGTTTTAAAGTATTCTCTAACTAATTTTCAATTTTTCAAACATTGATTATTGTTTACACAATTTTCACCCTTGTGAATCGTGAAACGTTACTATTTTTCGGGATATATGATACAGCTGATGAATTTCAGAAATAATATTTGTTGTTTAACATATTTTGCAATTGCTTAAACAATATCTATTTGTATAATTTTTGTCCAACATATTGTGGAAAGTTAGTCTTTTCTGGAATTAATTACACAATTAACAAATGTGCAGAGTAATATTCTTTTAAAGATATTTAGCAATTATTTAAACAACTTTAATTTGTTTTCACAATTTTTGCCCCTGTAAATTCTGAACATTTATTATTTTCTGGCAATACTAATTACAATTGCAGTTAATGAATGTTATGAGTGATATTTTTTTTGAAAGACAATTTGCAATTATTTAAACATTCAATGTGACTTGCCCCTTTTCATAGAAAGATGAAAAAAAATCTGGTTTTTTTGAATCTCACTATGTCGCTTATTAATCAGTATTTTGTTATCCCAATAAAAACTATTAAAAAAATAACTATCCATAACGTAACTGAAAAAATTCATTTAAAACGTGGGGTATAAGTTCTGAGATAAGAAAATACTGAATAATAAGCGAAAGAGTGCAGGAGATTCGAGAAACCTAATATTTTCTTAATTTTTTCTATGAAAAGGCACAAGTGAATGATTACAGTTTGTTTAAATAATTGCAAACTGTCTACCACTAAAGAAGTCGCTCTTAACAATTCAACATTTATTAACTGCGCCATTAATTCCAGAATATTGTAACTTTTCCAGATTTAGAAGTGTAACGAATTGTTTAAACAAATTACAATTGTTTAAATAATTGCACACTGTCTTTCAAAAGAAGTATCACTCTTAGCATTCATTAGCTGCGTTATTAATTTCAGAAAGTGGTAACTTTACAAGATTTACTTGGAAGAAAATGGCTTAAGCATATAATAATTTTTTAAACAATTAAAAATTAGTTAAAAAATATTTGGAGACTTATTAAATAAAAATAATTTGTCCTGAAAAAATCGAATTTATTTTTCGGAAAAATGAACAAGTTGAAGGGGGATCAATCACAAAAATTCGAAAGTCGAATTTTTATAGCCATAAATTTGGACCACCCTGCTGCTGCCTATTTCAATTTAATTAATAGAAAAGAGTTTTTATTTTTCAAAAGTAAAATATGGGTGGAATTCAATTCTATTTAATTAAATATATTAACTTTGTTTAGAATATTTTTTATATCCTGACTATTCTTTTATTTCAAAATTTCAAAATAAAGATACATTTATCCGAATACTTTTCACCTATAACTCTCTTTAGAAATTTGTAATATTTTAAATGACGAAATAGATTTTTACTGTAGGAGAATGAAAAATATAAAGGAGACGAAAGCAAGCTTAGGTCCTATTTTTGCAACGAAATCCGATAACTATAAGTACTAAATATTTTCTTGTACATAAACTTTATTTTTAAGACGGATTTTACAATATTCAATTGTCATAATTTTCAAAAGAGGAGTAGTTTGGAAAACATATTTTTTAAATTTTGCGAATAACCAAGATGCCAAAAAGTATCAAACGCTTTGCTGTTTGAGGAATAAATTTCTTAAAGCAGTTTTAACTTTTTACTCGCAGAAGAGATGAAGAAGTTATTACTGAAAGGGAGTGTAAAATAGAAAATGGAGTGTATTTCATTGAGTCTCTTAGGTTTAATTTTAGTCGAGGGAAGCTCAAGGTTTAGTATAGAAAGGACATGATCGTTTTGGATTGGCTTTTTTTAGTGTTATTTTTACAAACGAGTCGTGCCATACGCTCGTGAATATGAGATACTCGAACCTTTTACTATGCAAATTCAAGTAAATACACTTTCAATGGGTACTTTCATTCGATATGAGACTACTCCATTCTTCTTTGGGACTCTTATAAACACAAGGACTGGTTATAAAGGACATCGCTTTCTGAATGCTCCATAACTTTCGATTAAATGATAAAACGTCTTCTTAAAAGATGGACGGAGAAATGTAAATAATAATTTCACCAGTAAAATTTCTTTGATAAGAAATTAAGTTAAAGAGGGAAAAGCTGGGCAATAGCTAATGGTAAAAACCGAGGTATTATAAAGATGGAGAATAAAAGTTCGGAATCGATGCCAACGATAAGCGCTTTATGGGTTTGCACCAGTGGAATCATTTAAATTTTTATGGAAAAACGAATCGGTGGAAGATCTGGGTGTCTACCTGATCGGGAAACCGGGAAATAATATGAAAATTAAAAGTGGTTTCATACATTTTATGACGCTTATTCTGAGTTGGAAGAGTGAATTTTCTATGCGAATTATAATTCTGAGTTAGGATAGGGAATTTTAGTAAAGAATTATAATTTCGACTTTGAGGCAGGGAATTTTCTGAAAGATCTATAATTCTGAGTTGGGACAGGAAATAAATAAAAGTAGTGTAAAAAAGTCATATAAATAATTACAATTATCCTGACTTGGAACAGGGAATTTTCGAAAATAATTAAAATTCTAAGTTTTGACGTGGAATTTCGCTAAAGAAATATAATTTTGAGTTCAGGATAGAGAATTTCCGTGAAGAATTACATTGTAACTTTGGGACAGGAAATTTTAGTAAAGAATTATAATTTTCAGTTTGGGATAGAGAATTTCATTAAAGAATTATAATCTTCACAATTGGAACAGGGAATTCCCATAAAGCATGATAATTTTGATTTTGGAACAGGGAATCTAGTAAAAAATTATAATTTTGATTTTAGTATAGGCAATTTCCGCGGTGAATTAGAATTTTGATATTAGGACAGGTAATTTTCAAAAAGAATTATTGTTCTGAGATAGAACTGGGAATTTCCGTAAAGAATTATAATTTTTATTTTAGGTTTACTTTAGAACAAGAACTTACGTCAAGAATGATAATTTTTGCTTTAAGAAAGAGCGTTTCAGTACAGAATTATAATTTAACTTGGAACAGAAAATTTTGGGAGAGAGTTTTAATTCTGATTTGGAAGAAGGGAAAAAATCCCTGTTCCAAGTCAGAATTCTTCAGATTTTGAAAATTCCTTGTTCCAAATCAGAATTTATTTGAATTTGCAAATTATTATTTTTTTTCATATAAAATTTGACATAATTTTAAAGTTCATTAAAAAAATTATTATTATTTATATATTTATTTAGTATTAATCATTATTAGTCTTGGAACAGGTAATTTTTGACACTAAACGGAAATTTTGGAAAATAATTTTAATTCTGATTGATAAAAAGCGAATTTACAAAAACAATCCTGGTTACTAGTCAGAATTCCTCAAAATTTGAAAATTCCTGATTTAAATCAGAATTTGTTTGAATTTTATAATATATTTTTTTTTTTTTTTCAAATAAAAATTTGCCCGAATTTGAAACTTCTCTCTATGGCATTGTGACTTGGAGCAGGGAATTTATGTGAAGAATTAAAATTTTGTCTTGGAAGAGGTAATTTTTGTCATGGAACGGGAATTTTTGTATCAATAATTTTAATTTAGATGTATGAAAAGGGAATTTATCAAAAAATTTACTGTTCCCTGTCAGAATTCGTTACATTTTAACAATCCTTGTTTCAAATCTGATTTTTTTAACATAAACATTGTTTTTTTGCAATGAAAATTTGCCAGAATTTGAAACTTCTCTCTTCTAAATTCTAGAAAAAGTAGTTACTATATTTCTAAATTACAATAGTAGATGTTGTAATTATATTTAATTCTGACTTAGAACAAGGATTTTTTGGAAATAAATGTAATTGTGACTTGCAAAAAGGAATTTCGGTAAGAAATTATAAATAAGACTTCGAAACGGGAATTTCCGCAATCAGATTTGTAATTCTGTTCTAAAGTTTCCTGTTCCAAGTCAGAAATATTTTTAAAATATTTTTAAATTGTTAAAAATCTTTAATCCTATTTTGAATTGATCTGGAAAAATTTACAATTGACTAGGAGAAATCCGGGAAATGCCCGGAAAATTAGAATCATTCTTCGGGTAGACACTCTGAGGATCCATCGTTACCAAAAGCAGCGATACGAGTAAAATGTTCTTCAGACCCCTTGTAACCTTTTCTGCGAATCATCTTGGATCAATAACTAATGTAGCAACATATATTTTTTAAACTAGAATGCAGCATAGGTCTATTTTTTTATCGCCTCTCGATCTCGTAGCTGCAACCCTTGTGCTATAAGCACAACTAGATCGGCACAGACAGTACAGTTTCATAGTATCTGTACATCCTGATCTAAATATCGAATAAATACCAGCAAACGTCCTCACATACTTTAATATCAATTTATGGAATTCTTCCTAAAAAAAGAGAGAAAAGGATAAACGCAGGCGGTCTTTTATGAAAGCAAAGTTACCTTTTTATTGTTAGATCGTCAGGCTGATCATGGTTGTTGAACTGTTTAATAGGCCTGGAGTAGCGGAAAATACATTTTTCAGAAAATGAAAGACTCTGGGGGAATTCTGCCATCAAAACACGACAAGTACACTGGAACCTGGATTTAAGAATAGTTTCGGGCAGGGCTTGCACTGACCTTGATCGTAAATTCAAGGATTCTAAACATAAACATTCAGGGCCGTGTGAATCATTTCCAATTGGAATACATAATATTACGCAGCGTACGCGCGTGAGTACCCGCGCACTGCTCCTTTGTCGCTACGCTGCTGTTTATCACGCATGACTGAGCACAGCCTCTCTTTCGGTCCCGCACCCGCGGTCCTTGCATCAGCAAAATGCCGATATGATATTCAATATTCGAAAATGATATTCGCATGATGAATTATTCATATATCATAGAAAAAATGGATGATAAAAAGAATAAATTCAGGATTCACACTTCACAGCCTTTCTCCCATGCCCTGCGTTTAATTGATCAGAAATTTTTTTTTTGATTCATACTAAATTTTACAAAGTTGCATGTTAGGTAAATGGGTACAGAATAGGACCCCAGGGCCTTTTATTTTCTGAAATTTGTATTTTACGCTACGCCCTATTGTTTGAGGCCATGTACCACTTATCCGATGCCTGCCTTACTGATATTTTTTGCAAATGATCCATGTCCACAAGAAATGAGATGTCGAGTTGAAATTTTGGGTAATTAAATAAAAGACGCTAAGGAATGTTTATATGGTCCTAAGCTTTTATAATTGAGGAGTTTGCTTTCAAAAGGGCATATATTCATGTTTGGTTTTTGTTGGGAAATCGAAAAAAAAAGTTTTACAGCATTTATAAAAAGAATTGGGTTTTCTGGGTCACTACATTATTTTGGTCCTAGATCACGTGCCAAATTACCAGAAGTTTGGATTCTCATTATCTCATTATCCAGAGACTGGATGCATGCTTTTTTGGTGGCAAAGCCAATGTTCAACTCACTTTTAGTATGGGATAGAAAGCTTTTTGGTAGGAAACTGATACACAGGTTGATAAGGCTCATCCTAAAGATACGATCAACACAAAAAAAAATTTCAAAAGTGGATATATGCCCTTTTGAAAGTAAACTCCTCAATTACAAAACTAATTTATTTTCAGAGTTCTTATTGTAATTATAAAAATTTAGGACCATACAAATGTTTTTTAGTGCCTTTTAATAAGTTTCCTAAAGTTTTAACTTGGTAGTAATCAGGTCTAAGTGGTACATGGCCAGACTTTAAAATTTGAAAAGGTTGGCATTAAAAGTGATAGAATACTTTAATTTTTGGAAATTTTTTGAGATTCGGAATATTTTCGAACTGCAAAAGAATATTGATTATTTATCAAAGTGAACCAGGTGTGTTATATTTTTAAAAACGTCAAATTTTAACAATTTAAATTTAAAAATGATCAACTTATATAACTTTACAGTAAGACTTTGATGTTTTTAATTTTAGAATCACAATTTTTAATTCAAGTTTTAATTTTCCTGTCATTCAGATGTTTGTAAACAATTAATTGGAATAATTTACGTTATGAAAATAAAAAATATAAATTAATCACTGCAATTTTTTGAACCATGGAAATTTGTAGCCAAAAAGATTGTAATCGACATTTTACAGATTCATATTTTGCAAATTATGAATGAAAAATTTTCCGGCTTAAAAGTCTTGAATTTTAAAACCTTCGAAACTTTTCAGTTGAAATAGTGAAAATTATATTGAATAATTTGATTTACCAGGTTTGGTTTGAATATTTTTCTTCTTGCTGGAGCTTCTTAAAACCCAAAAATATTAAAACATTCCTTAGTATAAGGCGTCATAAAATGTAATCATTTTAAACGTAGTTGAGAAATAATTTTTGCTGTTCAAAGTTGTGATTTAAGTAAGTCTATAATGTGATGGAAAATCTTTTTTTCGAAGAATTCCATTTAAGATGAAGTGCGTCCGTAGCTGGCGGACGGTTGCTATTTTAATGGCCAATTGCATTTATTCAAATATGAAACTTGAAAGTATGAATTCTTTATTTAAAGCAAAGAGCTTATTATGCAGAGTTGGAGAAACAGTGCCAGCTATTCAGTTTTATCAAAAGTTTTCAAGGAAATTCGTAATTTGTTTCTATCATTGCCGTCTTGATGAACTCATCTTTGTAATCGTGGCTCGTATAATTACACAAACATTTAAAATGCAGAAATGTTATATCTTGTTAATTTCTCTCACTCATGATAAGGTTTGAAACTTTTGTCAGATTTTTGCAATCTTAAAAATATATTGGTAACAATTAGATTTCAGAAATTTTGTAATTGCTAATTGCTGATTGCTGATTTCTAATTGAAACTCTTCAGAATCCCTTTCCACCTGTATTTTGCTATCTTCTGTGGCACTCAGTGTAAATCCTGATCTGCAATAAATCCCAGATTATACCTGTCGGAATAATAGCGTTTAATTAAGATTCACGAGTGACCGGAATTAATGAGAGCGCTAATATCGGAAATGGTCCTGGAAACGTGCTCACTGTCGAAAATGCATTGATCTAGCCTGAAAATTAGCTGGAAACCAACCATTAACAAAGTGACATGATATAGGGATGCTGTTCGAAATGTTAACATATTGATATGAAACTTTATGAAATTGTTGGGAAATTGAGTATCACTGAAAATTCAAATTTTATTAGAGCGGTTTTACACCGCAGAAAATTGAAATACTTTTTCTTTTCATGTTTGAGTATAGTGTAAAATCAAAATCAGTCATTTGAGAAAAATGACAGCAATTTGTAAAATGATGCCAAAAGCGTGGAAGTAGATTTTTAAATTAGAAAGGATAGTCGAGCCAAGGCCAGTCCGATTTACAATTTTCAAATTGTGGCTCAGTTACGAATACGATTTAGGAACAGTTTTTACTTTTTAGAAAATGTAATCTTCTGAAAAGATATGTCTAGTATTCATAGCTTTTTTTCGATTTGATAGTAAAATTTTTAATTAATTACAAATTTCATAAAAATACTTTTTCGCCATCATACAAGACATTTCAGTTATACGTACCATGTATATATATTTTTCCAATATTTCTCAGTTGTTAAAAATATATTTATTTTAAAGAGATAACGGATTGTGATTTATTAATAATAAGAACTATGATAAAAGATGAAGTTTTAAAAAATAATTAGATTCGATCTTTTTTAACAGCTACTGGCGTTTTATCCTTTAGTTGTAACAATTCCTAAATTTTGAATATTTTTCGTATCGAAACTAGTGTCCAAGGAAAAATTACGATTATTGTTCACATTAAAATTAAATCGTCAACGGCGATGCCACGCTGAAAACACCAGTTCCCGTTAGATCACTGAAGTTAAGCAGTGTTGGGCGCGGTTAGTACTTGGATGGGTGACCGTTCGGGGAATACTGCGTGTTGTTGACCCGTCGTGGGTGTGGTGGACCCACACTGGTAGTATTTATCCACCTAGAAACACTACCCGAATCGGGTAGTGAGGCAATGAACTTTCGAGTTCGAAATGCTAATCAATTTATTTATTTATTTTTTAATTAAATAAAATATCGAATTGTCTCTCAAATTAAATTTGACAAACTTGAACGTTCAATTTTTTTTTAAAGAACCTCTAAAACAATGACAAATACTACTAATACAGGCTTTGAACTGACACTTTTCTTTTTTTACTTTTTGCTAATTCTTCCAGCCTAATGACAACTGGTTTGACTTTTTTGTTTAATAATTAGATTAGCCCGTAGTTGTCACACTGGGTACAGTGGACCCCAGGCTAACTTTGCGTCTACGTACCTTCGAAGAGACGATTGTAAGAATGGGTAAAATATACCGTTTAGAAAATTTTAGAAAAATTTTATTATTAGAAAAATTAATAAATGAATTTATTAGAAAAGTTTTATTATTATTATTTATTAGAAAAATGTTAGAAAAATTTATAAAATATACGGTTTTAAATGGATAAAATATTTTCTCCCATTTTTTCCACATAAAAGAATTTATAAAAGGAGAAAAAATTATTGGATTATAAAGAGGAAGTTTTAAACTAAATTTTAGTGCAAGGTTTGAGTCCATTCATAAAAAAGAACGCAAATGGCACTGTTTTTCTGCGTGGGGTCCATTGGACCCATTGTGACCACTACGGGTTAAAAATGAAGACTTCAGAAACGAAAATCTTCAAATCTACAAAAATAAAAGTGCTTTCAACTCAAAACTGTACGCTTTTAAACGATTTAAATTGATAGCGAAAAAATAACCTCTATATATTTCAAGTTAAAATTATCAAACTTTGAGCTGTTCTTTGAATTGAGTATTGATTAATTTCAAAATCTTCCAGTCTCATTTTAGTACCACTCGATATTTGAAATAATACCCTGAAATAATACTTTTTTGACCATATAAAGTTCATTTATATTTGCTAAATTTGTGTTTTAACTTCATCCAATCAAGTTTGAAAAAAGACCATCTTTTATGTTTCAGTATAAAATTATTCAAAAATTTTGTATTCCAAAAATTGAAATTCTCCTATTTTGGATGATTTTAATTCTATTATTGGTAAAATTTAGAGCTTTTTAATTTTGTATTGTTCAGTCTCTAATATATCAAGAGTTTTTCCCCAAGATTTTAAAACTGAAATGCTCAATTTGTCAATGCTTCATTTTCTTCAAAGGCCACTTTTTAAGAAAAGTTGAAGTAAAGGATATGAATTCTACGCACATCTTCTCAAATTACATATTTATAGAAGTACACATTTCTACACTCGACTAATCAGAATTAGTTTGAGAAAATGACTGCTTTGATCAGTATAAATAGAATGATTAGAATAAAACAAAATCCAGTACAACATGTGCAAATATCAGTAGAGCCCTTACTCAGAAACGCTGGTGTGAAGTGCCAATATTCAAAATTGATTTCGAACAATGCGAAATCGGATCCATGTTCCGAAATTGATTTTATGTTCCACTAGGGATTTGATAGCTATCGAGGCGACCAGAAATTTGTTTAATCAGTAGAAACATTTACGGCCTTTTTACGATCAATCAAATGGGCTTGGTTGTATTTCCGATCGTTGCTTCCCATCTCGGGTGCGTCCCTTGTGAGTACTCGTGGAAGATTTCCGATGTTTTCGCGTTGGTTAGGATTCCTCGAAAAATTCCTTTGATAAGAAATATTATGTATATACACCTATACCATTTAGGGTGGTTCAAAAACCATCAACTTTTAAAAAGTTACTGTGCACCTTGACATTTTTTTTTCTAAATCATGAAAAAATGTTACTGTAAAAATTTTAGGCAAATAGAGAATGTCCCTGAAATTGATAAGAGATAAGTGATTCTAAGTATATGTCTCTGAATTCGTCTTGGTTTCTTCTATAGTTTGAGGTGATTTATGAACTACAATAATATTAGGATATCACCAAAAGTATGGAAAATACACTAAATAAAATTTTTTTCATCAAGTTTACCAATAAAGTCGCATTCCTCTTGTGAATCTGCACAAATTTCGTTTGTTGCAATTTCCTCTAAATTCAATATTTTGAAAGTTCTTAATTGTTCAAAGGGTACTCAATATATACATTATCTCGTTCAGGAAAATTCAAGAATAAAAACATGTGAAAGACAGTATGTAATGTGAATGTTGCATTTTTGATTGTTTTTTATAACACACCTCTCATGATGCTTCTGAGGTTAAGCTTTAGACATTCTGGAACAATTTAAAACCATTTTGAATTTGTTTTTTTTTGCATCTGAAAACCGTTTTCGGTGACCCTCTACGATTTGGATAATCAGTTCATTCTCTTCTTCGTTCTTTGTGAGAGATTTATTGGAAGTGGTTGCAAAAGAACCTCATGATGAACCTGATGAACCTCGTTCAGTAGAAACAATTATGCATTTCCATGATTTTATTGTCTCCCTTGCTTCCTGAAAAGGCTTGACCGTTTCCTATATTCTTCAACACCGTCTTTTAAAAATGAATTGTCCAATTTTAGGCTGTGAAATAAAAAAGAAGATAGAGGGAAAGCTATCTTTTCATTCGTTTAAAATGGATTCTTAAAGTGTCAAAGCTTAAAAATTGAAATTTCATGAGTGATAGACACCTGATATGAATCTTGGTTACTAATGGGCCTTCGTGGAGAGCTTTGCATAGTGGTTGGAATTTGAGTAAAGAATATGAATCTTATTATGGGATTATCACGCAGTTTGCGTATTTTTGTGTGATTTGTGACGTATGATGACTTTGTGAAGCTCTTCACCTAGGGTGATTGCTGAAGAGATTGATCGGTGATCTACATATGTCAGAGTGGTAATGTGGAACGAATGTCTTGCTTAAACAAGCAACACAGGAATTCTAGATTAATTTAAAATTTATCCCTTCTCCTATAAAACATTACTTACTTTTACCATATGAATTCCTCAATCCCTGAGAATATAACGAGGCTGGAATCGGGCGAGATACGCTTACCCCGAACGGAATTTGGCTTCATGGTATAGTAATAAAATAATAATCTCTATTGAAGCTGTTAAGCTTTCAAGCACTAGACGTGCTCCGATTTGTCTCAAATTTATACAGTAATATTTTTTCATGATTCAGAAGAAAAATATCATGGTACACCGTATCTTTATAAAATTTGATGTTTTTCGAAGCACCTTACTATACATGTACATAAACCTATATGTGGGCGTCCGCCTGAAATGGGTCCTTATGGCCGATTTTAGTTTAAGATATATTCGCGATTTTCTAAGAATTTTTTTCGCGTTTGAGTGGGGATGATACTAGTGCCTGCACTGAAACTATTGGCACTACACAGTAAAAAAAAGGATCAATTTTGTTGCAGAGCATTTTTCTCCGGCGATCATTTGACTCTCGAGATCATAATGATCTGTCTATTCGGATCAATTTGATCATCTTTTTCGGATCATTTGTTAGACTAAACAAAATGACCGCCAATTTTTGGCGCCGATGTTTTAACGACATAACCTAAAAATTTTATCTATCCGCACGCAAGTGATAACTACACTTAACAGGTGATATTTTCTAATATCAGATTTCGTTAATTTTTTAACTTTTCAAGTACACTGCATGATCAGAAACCATGAAAAGCTCGCATATGGGTTAAAGTACTCTATGAACGTCATACATCTTGCTTTAACTTGAAACCTGATCCCGCATCAGGTCATTATGATTTCAAAAGTCGATCATTCATTCCGGCTGATCAAAATGCTCTAGATTATGGTAGCATTTTTGTTGCATATCAAAATGATATTGATTTCGGTATCATTTTGAACATTTTTTTTACTGTGTATAATCATGTTCCGAAAGCAACCGTAAGTGGGTATATTTCGTGTTTGATGAAAAAATATAACATGCGTTTATGACACTCGCCAACTCTAGATGCCTTCTTCTCGAAAAGCGGGTTTTCAACCGAAAGGGTTCGTGGGGGTCTAAAAATGCCATATCGGCCAGAAAGGCCCATTTCTATATACTATTCCTACGCCAGAGAAAATTCTCTGGAAAAGGCTGGTATCGCCGTTCAAAGCACGAAATTGTACCTCGTAATGAAGACGTGTGCCTCATGAACGTGCATTAAAATTGCTCCTTACTTTTGGAGTTATACCGATGTGTTGATGAGTGCGTGAACTTAACATAAAGAGTCGAGTAGAAATTGCCTATCTTAGTGTATTTGTATATTATATATACAGTGGACAATACTCTTATTCCATCCACAATGATGCAATTGTATGCATTCTGCTTTCCTCTAAAAATAAGCTACCAATATAAAGAGTTATCAATATCCGGAATCCGGTATCCCCACCGTATAGGGTATTACGGATTTTCGATATTTCTGGAAATCTCTTCGCAAACTGTCAGCCATATCAGTGACAAACTGATATATTCCATTGCTCCATGTGTTTTCTTTTTTCAGAATCTTTATTCTTAAACCACTTAAAGATTCAGGATGCTAAAGAAAACCACATCGATTTTTACGAGCATCAATTGCACGATAGTGTCATTGGAGAGACATTAAACTCACATTAAAGTTTGTCACTAATCGTTGCGATGAATTTCATTGTCTCTGAGATCTAATTTTAGTCAGCGATGTCGGATTTTATAAATAATGTTGCCAATTTTTTTGTTGTATCTCGTATTTCAATAGTGAAATATTGTATTCTAAAACTGAATCTCAAGAGTGATTGTTATAGGAGAATGAAAGATATCTTGAACAATTTGTTCAGAAAATGTAATACACATTCACTCGAAAATTTTTTTGTTTGAATCACACAAAATTCTTCCTTTGATATAGAATCAAACAAATATTTATTTGATTCAAACACACTATTGTTTAACCCAGACAACCTCTGTATTTGATAGAGGGTCAAACAAATGTTTGTTTGATTTAAATGAACCATTTTTTAGTTTTTTTACTGTTTAAATCTCTTAAATGCCTTCAAGCTATCCACTTTAAATCTACAAATCCATGTTTCACGATATCTCTTCATCCTTTCAAAGTGGTGCCAAAATAGTTTACGAGTATTTTATTATCGACGAATGACGAATTTGCGCAAGTTGATATGATATAGTCCCTCGTCATTGTTGTATTGATATTGATGAAGCTGACTGTTCAGAAAAAACTTATCGTTCGATGTACTGAAGTAATTGCATCGACGAATATTTTTTAACATATTCAGGGTCGTTACAAAACCTGGAAAATTTGGAAAAGTCCTGGAATTTTGAAAGAGCCGAGAAATTTGTTTTGCTGTTTCTTTTTGAAGTTTCAACAATTTTTTTAGTATTTTTCAAACTAATTGTTTTAATTTTTGAACTGATAAATTTAAGATTTTTTAATTTTGAGTGGCTCAATGATAAAAGTTGCTGAAATATTTGTCATCGCATGTACAATTAAAGTACATCAAAATTCGAAGATATACACTCGAGTAATAAGATGAATTACAAAAAAGATGTGTCTCTTTTTTCAAATTATCTGCAAAGTGTCCATATCAAAATAGAAACTTCAAACAGACTTACATGTGACTTCTATATAAACCAGATTCTATTTAGCATCTGCTAGTGATATATATTTTCCAAAGTTAGAAACTCATTTTTCAATCTCATTAATAACACGAAATTATGTCATCATCTAAATTGCCATAATTTAAAATGGCGAAAGATACGCTACCGTAAATTCGTGCAACACAGAGTGTTGCTTATCTAGATCACAGGACGATAGAACCATAACTAGAGCACGGCGCGATGTAGACTGCGATATGAAAAATTGTAAGAATTTTATGTACATAGATCTTATCATTTAATTTTATTTTATAAATTATTCGTCCCTGAGCTTGTCATGTTTCTTCAAAAAATTAAGCTTGATTGCATGTGAATGTAGAAAAAAGTTGGACAAAAACATTTACTCTCTCTAGGTGGATCTGAATTATGTTATTCAAATTGGATATTTCAAATAATGTATTTCGAATTCAGAATTACTAATTAAATTTGAGCAACGAAATACTTTTAGGAAATTGAATAAGCAGAAATCGATAAACAATAAATTGGTTAGCATTCTTTTGGCTAGGAGTGCCGGAAGCTTTAATTGCTGCTCTGTTGTTTGGAGCATTACATTTTGGGAAGGGTCAAATGAGCGTTTGCTTATGACTATCGAGGACCAGTAAATAATTGTAAATAAATACTCATATCGTTCGTACACGTATAATGTACCTCTAATGTATCCAGCATCGAATGTAAAGCTTATCGTGTATGGCATGC
>CAKNXH010002213.1:5061-19180 GCA_932178445.1 Andricus quercusramuli | reverse complement strand
TGGTCGTTTTAGACGATCACTCCAAGAGAGGTTATTTTAACATGCAGGTATCGATTTGTAAGCGCACATTTTCAATATAAAGAATTTAAAAATTTAATTTTGAAGGTTTAAACAATTAAAAATTAAAAGCGTTTGGAATTGAAAATGTTTGAATAAAATTCTGCATCTGTTCAAAATCAAACAATTCACAGATTTTAACGATGAAAATAGAACTGTTTCAATTCAAAATTAAAAAAACTCTAACATAAACAAAACTTATATTTTTTTAATCCTAATTTTTTATTAGCATTTAATACCAAAAACTGTGCAATAAAAATTACCGTAATTTTCATAATTTCATCATTTTTCGTTTAAATTCCAAAAATTCAATAGTTTTGACCTTATTTCAAGACCTAGGAACATTTTTTATTTTCAGAAGTCATAAGAGATTATTATTTGTAATAAAACGTAGCAAGTTTTCAGCTGTAATCATTTTTTTTTCTTTTAATTTGTATTTTCAGCCCACCCTAGTGGTTAAGTTACAGTCCTGTTCAAAATTAAGCAATTTTCAAAATGGTTGATAAAATCGATGAAAATCGAACCCATGTTAATTGCTGCAAATTTTGAAGGAGAAATGTAAGTATGCCTTAAAAAAACTGGTTTAGTTTAAAATTGGTTATTCAATAAGAGTTAGGCAAAAGTTGCACTTCTTGTCTTATTCCTTGAGAGATGCTTTACAATTCTGTTTACTTGGGTTTTATTAAAATTAAAATTATTTAGACCAAATTGTTTTACAAAAAAAAAGAGTGTTTATTTTCTATGTAACAAAAAATTAAAACCAAACTAAGAAGAGCGTAAAGAGTCTTTCAACGAAAGAAATCAGCTTTTGGTCATTGCATACAATTTAATGAAAATTGCAACCCTAATTGAAATTGAAGTCAATACATAAAAAATCCATATAACATTTGTTAAATAAAAAATTTCTACTTATACAATTATTTTTGAAGCACGCTTAGATTTTTCTTTTAAAATTGGCAGAAATTAAGAGTCGATTTTATAAATAATTATAAAGTTTGGATATTTGAGATTGATTGTACCATATAATACATCCTTAACGATGAATGGATGGACGGACATCCAACCGTCATTATAAGGATTTCCGGGGTAGCCGACGAAATCATAAAAAACAGCAAATCTTCTAATAATAATAAATCTTGGAACAGACACGCCCAACAGGTAGTTAATTTTTTTAAAGCGGCTAGATTTGGTCAATAGCCAGCCCAAATCGTCCGGTGACTTGGGATTTTTCTCGATCTCCTGATGACCCAATCTTGGCTGATTTAGTTCTTACACTCTTTGCTGAATATTAAATATTATTGATAAATATGTTTTTTTTTTCAGTAATTGAGTTAATAAATTTTGTATAACAGCATGGGATTCAACACTATTTTATAAATTCAATATTATTACATTATTAAAAATATATCACATGAGGATTAGAGAAACTGAAGTTGGAAATACATTGAGTACTCGAATATATCAGATTTCACACACTTTACCCTATATCCCACTTTTCCCCTGTTAAAAAAAACTCCCTTTTTGTAATTTTTGCTTCATTCCAAAATGAAATAATAGAACCCAATAAGAAAATCCAACATTTTTTTTGTAGGATGTCCATTTTTTTAAATAAAAAGTTTTGGGTTCAGAATTCATTTCTTGAGGTTAAGAACTCTACTATTTGGTTTAAAATTATTTTTATTTTTTTGAGTGCAATTTGATTTTTTTAAACTGAAAATTTAACTACATTCCCTTTTGGTTAAAAACTCATCCTTTTTAGTTAGAAATTCAATTGCTTGGTTGAAATATGAACTACTTTGTTTCAAAATTCAACTATTTTGTTGAAAATTCTGATTTTCGGGCTGAATATTCAACTGTTTTGTAGAAAATTATATTATTTTGGTGGAAAATTAATCAATTTTGTTGAAGATTAAAATTTGGTTAAAAATTAACATTTTCTTCAACATTCATATTTTTTGGTTAAAAATTCAACTATTAGCCCAAGTGGTCCACCATAAATCGAAAGTCGTATTTTTTCCCCGTGATATAAATTTTGTAATAGCCCTTATAATCGAAAAGATTTGCACAAGTTTTTCTAACGAACAAAATTTTGTTGTAAAAATTATTAAAAATGTAAATTTAATGTTACAACATGATTAACATTTTTCTCATGAACGGCTAAACTGATTTTGACGATTCTTATGCATTGAAATTTTTGTTTAAATACGTACATGCCAGAAATGCATGTTGAGCGTCGGTCTGCTTAAAAGAACGGTAATTATATATTATTGCTTTGAATGAAGTTCAATTTGCTTATAAACAAGTTACATATATTTCCTTGAACAAATTCAAAGTTTTTATATTCCGAAGAAAAATGTCTGGAATGTACGTTTTCAAACAAAAATTATCAAATAAAAATGTTCGATTTGTTTGTAAACAATTGATATATTTAAAAAAAATCCAATGTTTTTATATTTGAATGCAGAATTTCTGGATTGTAAGTTTTTAAACAAAAATGTCAACATCAAGATCCGTTTAGTCCTCCACGCGAAAAATGTCGGTCATGTTGTAACATTAAATTTTCTTTGTTAATAACTTTCGCAAAAAATGTTGTTTGCGACCGAAACCTGGAGAAATTTTTTCCGAACGTAAGTGTTATTAAAATATTCATTTAACAGCTAAAACAATGACTTTTGATTTATGGTGGACTTCTTGGGATAATTTGACCTGAACTAAAAATTCACACTCGAATAAAAAAAAAACTGCTAGCAGAACATGCCAATCAATGCAGATTTTGACTATGCTATAGCGTACCAATGCTATAATGCTATTTAGGTCCCTTTTTTGGCTCCGCAATATTTTTTATTTTGGTCTGCTTGCGTTTTATTAAAAAAAAATCATTCCCTTATTATTCACCTATTATTATACTATTTTGATAAAAAAGCATCCTATATTCCCTGTTATTGAGAGCAATTTGAACTGTGAAGTCTGAATTATACACTGTAAAAAAAATTTTTTGTAATTTTACAATACATATTTTGTACACCGAATTATGAGAAAAATGATGATGTAAATTAGTTAATTTCCTAATGATTTTCCCACACGGAAAAAATTAGTTGTTGAAATTTTGAATGACTGAGTCAACCACTCTAGGATAGGGTTAAACGTATGTCATAAATTGGAAGAATCGTCTTACAAACCTTGATTGATAAATGTTTAAAAAGTAGAAAGAGTTGTCGAAAGTACAAAATAATTTCAATGAAAATGTGAAGACCAGAGGAATAGAGTTCTTGAAACACTGATACACTAATGCTTCGAAGCCAGTCAATGAAACTTTCGATGACTCCTAACGAGTTTTTAGAAAACAGTATAGCCAAGTTAAAAAAATATATATTTCGCGGTTATATTTACTATATTGTTATTCACATAGACTCACGCTTAAGTTATATTTATTTTTACAGATACACACGAACCTATGAAAAATCGAAAGAAATTTTGCGGCGGGATTCGAACTACCTAACACCTATCGAACGCAACTTATCCCTAACCACTAGACCCCACGGCTAACTTAACACATTGAATATTTTGCACAAATGTCAGTGAAAAGTCAAATTTAAATCCGCGCTCATTTGTTCATTGCCGGTGACCGCGACTCCATTCAGACTGATACATATATCACTTCACCTGAGCATCCAATGTGACCGTACATTGTGAATATATCGATATGTAGAAGACAGTCAACGAATTCTTCGACAACTTATAAATCAGTTATTCGTTTCTGTGCTAGAGTTATTGTATTCCAAATCGTTTGGAATCTGGAGGACTTTTTATGAACAATTGAATGTTTGCCTTGAACTTTGTCAAAATCTGCTGAATAAAAATTCGAAAACTGATGTTCCTAGATTGTCTTCCAATAATTCGATGACTTTTTTCACTTTTTCGATGAAGTCTGCGGTTCTTTAATCAAAATTATACGAGATTCTAAAAAAGAAGTGGCCTATCCTAGAATGGTTGACTAGTCAAGTGAAGTTTCGACAACTTATTTTTTCCGTGCACTAACGAAAATTCTTGTTACAATCAGAATACTAAGCAAGTGGAATTTTACGATTTCTCATTTAAGTTATTTCAATAATAAACTCATAAAACTTTGAGACTATATTTAAAGATAAATATATTGGTAAGTTACGGTGGTATTTGAATTGTAAGTTTATAACATGGGGTTTGCAATTTTACATTACAATAATTTGTATTGTAAAGTGTTGTAAAATCATGAATATTTTTAACATTGTATTTATTTACAATGTAGATGAGTGACATTGAGCACGTAGCTCATGGGGTATAGGTGCAGTGCAGTAAGATATCGAGGAAAGAAAGGAAAGGAAAGGAAAAAAGAAAGAATGCCACGAAGAAGAGCAGTTGGCCCTGTAATTATGGATAAACTGAGTGCTAGAGGGGCATCGTGAAGGACCCTATAATCATAGTGGGACCGCCCCTTGTTTGCTTGTATAATTACCCATGCCCTCCACTGATGGGCCCGATGGTCCCAAGACCAATCCATCCATCCATTCGTTCGACATTTCGTTCCTTCTTCCTTCGGCCATAATACCGATATTATTACATACTTATACGTGCACTTGCCATGTCCGTGAAGTCAGCACATAACCATCGCCTCGAGCTCTCCGATTCGACAAACGATTTCGCGGGATTGACATAATTGGCTTATTTGGCTATATGCCTTCCTCCCACCGATACGCATCATGGATTTGACCAACAGATAATAATCTTTTCTCATGTGCATGCATTTCAACTACAAAGTTGCACTTTTTATCTATATCGTTATTAGGGCTTTGTTTTCACATAAGTTGATAGGTCCTCCAATCGATACAGAGAATTTATATGCAATTATTATATTTAATGCTAGAAAAAAACACGCACGCGATTATCTTTTTTCCTTCCACGTAATTTTCAAATTAAAACATAAAATTAATATTAATACAAAATTTTTGTGTTTCAGAGAATCTATTAAAAGAATTCAGAGAATTTAAGTAATTATGAGAATTTAAGAAATTGAAAGAATTCTATAAATTCTCTGAATTCTTCGAAATTCTCAAAATTACTTAAATTCTCTTAACCCTTGCTTGCCACACCTCCGCGGAGTAACACGCTTGCCACACTGGGGTGTCGGCCACCCCAACCATAAAAACCGTAATAAAAATTAACTATTGTATATTTTCCTTTGAAAATTGGTATGGAACTTTTGAAAACCGTACTTTAAAAGATCATATAGGTTATATAGCCAAAAATTAAATTTAAGTATACTAAAAAATGGGCAGAAGCAAAAAAAAAAAAATGAAAAAGTGACCATTTTTACAAAAAATTCATATTTTTTATATTTTTTAATATTAAGGGCTAAAATTTTAGCTGAGTTTTCTAATGATGTGTCACTAAAAAAAAAAAAAAAAATTGATTAGCATTTCGAACTCGAAAGTTCATTGCCTCACTACCCGATTCGGGTAGTGTTTCTAGGTGGATAAATACTACCAGTGTGGGTCCACCACACCCACGACGGGTCAACAACACGCAGTATTCCCCGAACGGTCACCTATCCAAGTACTAACCGCGCCCAACACTGCTTAACTTCAGTGATTTAACGGGAACTGGTGTTTTCAGCGTGGTATCGCCGTTGATGTGTCACTATAAGAAAAAAAATATGAGTTTACAGGATCGTCCGAAAAAGATATTTATTATGAGGAATGAAGGACGAAATTTTACGGAAAAATTAGTTACGCATTTTTGCCAAAAAATTATATTTTATTTATAAAAAAAAAGAAAATTTAACATTATTTTTACTAAAAACGATAAAAAGCATTATTCTGAAGAAAAACTAATCAATTTGAAGTATAATAGTAATTTTTGACACGCCTTGCGCAAAGCTCGATATTGCGCACGCTAGCGTATGCTAAATCAAGCTTTTCACACGTCGTATAAAAAAATACCATTCGATACATGTGCGAGAATTAACCTTGTGTAAATTTCACACAAGGCTAAAATCACATATTTTATTACTATTTTCGTCACTCTGGAATCAAAATATACTCGTAAAAAAATTCAACCCGAAAAATCAATTTCGATCATATTTGCCACACTGGGGTGTTTGACACCCCACGCAACTTTTGAACAGTTACCACAGACGCGTAAACTAGTGCAGCGCTATGCCAATGCCCTGAATAGGTACTGGCAGCCTCGAGTTCTTAGCAAATATTGATGCAAAGCGATTTCCTTCACGTTTAGGTACTTAAAATTAAGAAGAAAAAAGCCTGGGGTGTAATCCACCCCACAGTGGCAAGTTAACCCTTATTTCTCAAAATTTCTTAAAATCTATGAATTCCCTGAATTCCTTGAATTCCTTGAATTTCCTGAATTCCCTGAATTCCTTGAATACCCTGAATTTATCGTATTCTCTGAATTAATTTAATTCTCTGATATAAAGTATAAAGTGGGTCGGTATAAGGGTATAATGTAGATAGGTATATAGGTGTTAGGTATAGATGTTTTAGATTGATCTGGAATTCTCGTGTTATTTATTTAAGTGACACGTTCATTCCGCAATACTGCTTCGACCCATGTTGCTGATCAGTCTCTCTAGCGATCACCCCATGTGAGGAGCCTTGCAAAATTTGTATGTATGGTTCCCCACTTGGGCACATTAGTGCCCCAGGTCTTTGTTTCAGGCGTCATTCATTCTATTTTCACTCTGTTTACACACTATTTGTCTCCACGCTTTTCTCTTTATTCTTTTAATTCTCTGAATTCTCTGCATTCCTCGATTTCGGCCAATTCTCTGAATTCCTTGAATTCCTTAAATTCTCTGTATTCCTTGAACTCGTTGAATTCTCTGAATTCCCTGAATTCGTTGAGTTTTCTGAATTGCTCCAATTCTTTGAATTCTCTGAATTCTTCAATTATTTGAATTCGGCGAATTCTCTGAATTCCTTGAATTCTCGGAATTCTCGGAATTCCTTGAATTCCTTAAATTATCTGAATCCCATAAATTCTCTGAATTCTCTAAATTCCTTGAATTGTCTGAATTTTCTGAATTCTATGAATTCTTTGAATCCTCGGAATTTCTTGAATTGCTTGAATTCTCTGAATTCTTTGAGTTTTCTGAATTCCTCCAATTTTTAGAATTCCTTGAATTCCCTGAATTCTTGAATTCCTTAAATTCGGTGAATTCTATGAACTCTCTGAATTCCTTGCATTCTCTGAATTCATTGAATTCTCTGAATTCCCTGAACTCTCTTAATTCCTTTAATTCTCTGAATTCTTTGAGTTCCTGGAATTCTCTAAATTCCTTGAATTCTCTAAATTTCCTGAATTCTCTAAATTCTCTGAATTCCTTGAATTGGGCCGATTCTCCAAATTCTCTGAATTCCTTGAATTCTTTAAATTAGTTGAATTCTCCTAATTCTATGTATTCCTTGAATTCTCTGAATTCTGAATCCTCTGGATTCCTTGAATTCTCTGAATTTATTAAATACTCGGAATTTATTGAATTTGCTGAATTATTCGAATTCTCTTAATTATTCCTTTATTTCTCTGAATTCCTTGAATTCGTTGAATTCTCTGAATTCCATGAATTCCTTGATTTCTCCGAATCCTTAAGTTTTCTGAATTCCTTGAATTCTCTGAATTCCTTGAGTTCTCTGAATTCCTTGAATTTTCTGAATTCCTTGAATTCTCTGAATTCGTTGAATTCTCTGAATTCCCTGAATTCCTTGAGTTTTCTGAATTCCTCAAATTCTTTGAATTTCTTGAATTCTCGGAATTCCTCAATTCTTTGAATTCGGTGAATTCTCGGAATTCCTTGAATTTTTTTAATTCCTTGAATTATCCGAATTCCTTAAATTCGGTGAATTCTATTATCTCTCTGAATTCCTTGAATTCTCTGAATTCATTGAATTCTCTGAATTCATTGAATTCTCTGAGCAAGTTTAGCATGGCACGTGATCAAAATGAATGCTTAAGCCACGCAATGATCCATACATTTCCCTTTCTTGAATAACCTTTAAACATTTTTGACCTATTTCTGATCCATGCTTGAGCAAGGAAACTTTTTTTACGCGGGACATACTATGTCATTTTTGCATTATTTTTGTTACGGAGTTTTTTCGAGCCCCTATAAAAGTAGCTTATAGGGGCTGAATTCAAAAAGTATTCAGTAAATAATTAAAAAAGAAATCATGCCAGATGTACTAACATGATCTAATATTAACGATTCTATCACAGATTTCCAAAACTTCTGTTTTTCAGGGGAAATGCACGTAAAACTTTATGGACTTTGAACAACCCCTAAAAATCAATTGATTCCAAAATAAAAAAAGTGCTGGGGGGGGGGGGGGTGCGAGAGCAAGAAAATTTTAAGAGTAAAAATGTTTACCACCCAAATAAATAAACCTTGAGAATTCAATAACCAATGACAAAGACAAATATGTAACCCGTCATTATACATCATCAGGTGTAAATACAAAAAAAAGAGTTTCTTTTCGGGAATTTTTCGGAAAAATTCTTCAGGTGTAATTAAAAATATTGAAGACCAAATAAGTTTTTTTTTTAGTCAATATTTAATTTCACTATTTTTTTTTGTACCCCACTAAGTACAAAAAAATAATCGTATAGCAACAGTTTGAGAAACGAAGAGGGAAGGTCGACAATAATTAGTCACTTGAGTGTAGTTAATTAGTGTTTATTGAAAAAATGGTTGAATGAACTCCCGAATTCACCTATGCATCCACATTACCAAATTTCGGTATGGAATTGTTTCAGATCAACCCGCCGGGAAAAAGGACGTCGGAAAAAACCACCGGGAGGAGTCTTATGGATAATTACAAACGATTCAATTTATTTTCTAGATGATCGTGACACTTTCAATCTTCTACCGTAGAATCACTTAACTTCGGACACTGGCCTAAACTTGAGACACCTATTTTTCTTGCATTTATACTTATTTTTGGAGAATAGACTGGCTTCCTATGTTATATCTGACCTTGGATTACAACGTTTTTCTTGCCATCATACTATTTGGTTGTGTTGAAGCTGAAAATTTGGGTGTCCGCAGTCAGATAATTCTACGGTAGTTACATCACATTTTATATGAAGCTAGTCGGGACTCTACAGCAGATCAATATTACTGAATTTTAACTAAATATTGTTTCCAGGCATATTGAAAGCAAAGACAACTGAGCTTCACGGTCACGATGTACCCTTTGGGTATTTTTGATTAAATTTTTTGGTCGATTCCCAATTAAATTCACCATTAAAATTTGTAATGAAATACTGAAAAAATGGTTAGTTGGGACAACTAATAAAGTAGTAGGGCCAACTACTAAAAAGACTTCTGAACGGAAAAATACATTGTTCTTTTTTTCAGTTTTTCGAAGTAATCTTCTGATCTCCAAGTTTCCAATAGATTAAGAACTTCCAGTATATTCAAATAATTAACCAATTTGATTGACTCTTCCAAAACCTAACATTTGAAAACGAATGTTAGCATCGCTGCTCAGATTTCAGTTTTGCCAATGTTCGTCTCGAAACAAGTCTGGTAACCTTTACTACTTTTCTTTGTTGAAAAATACATTGGTGGTAAATGTGTCTAATTTTATTTTTTGGGCTTGCGATTACTAGCGTTACTAATATGAACTACGTAGGAGTACTAACGGCGGCTTGTTACCGCACAAAATTGGTTAGTTAGTTTTACCATCGAAGTATTTGTTTGCAGCTAATAAAATCCCTATTAATAAAAAGATATTTCCCCCAACCAACCTTTTTGTCAGTGAACAAGACTCGGAAACTTTTCCGGTACTCGAACAGTTTCGAGGGTAGGTATTCGAATGTACCGAAATTCGATTGAACCAAAGACTTATATGTAAGTTTTATTTATTTTAGTTTTAAAATTACCCGCTAGATGAGGAAGTGCATATGAGCCTATTGACTCCCATGTAGAAATGTTGATGAGGTATTGTTGGGAACCAGATTAGTTTTCCTTATTATTTTTAGGGTCCGCATTAAGTAAATTGTTACGGGCACTACCAGTTTGGTTACGCAAAATTGTTAAGAGACGTCAAATAAAACTTGATGTGGCCCCTAACAAGGATCCTGTTCAGTTTCCAATTATTGCCAAGGTCCCTCGCTGGGCTCCAATAAGACCTTTTTCCAAAGAAATAACATTCCATATGTCCGTGTTTTTTATATTGCAAAAAAAAATGTTTCTTTTCCTGTAAATTACACAGGGCCTAATTCGATCCTGCCTGTTTTCATAGATATGTTTCTCTACGGTCGGTGGTGCCATAATATGGATTGATAGTCCACTGTCCACTGAGTACCAATGTATCTCCATCCTTCGGCTCGACTTTCCGTGGTTGACCTGCTCCAATGAGAAAGATGTAGACATTCATTCATTTGAAGAAAAAAAAATTAATAATTAAGAACTACTAACAAGGAAACGTATATCAAAATCCATTAGGTGCATATTTTTTCTTTCGATCCAATGGGTCTCAGTTTCCGAGATGGCGAGGTCTGAGTATTTACACTGTAGCGGTCGACACGCCGCAATATAACCCGAACCCCTGACTTAGAACTTACAGTCCGATAATAATTTTGTGACGAAAAGGTCCAGTCACGAATTTTTATACGTGATCTTTCACGTAGATTACGAATCTCGAAAGGAAAATAATCCACCAATATAAAACTGCTGAGCCATAATAAAAAAAAGAACATTATACCTTTATCCTGTAAATCTGGCAGTATAAACCGTATACTTTTATGCCTTAAATCTCTGACGTATTAAAATTAGTTGTTATATATTTTGTCCCCTCACTGAAAAATCTTTTATTTTTAATCAACTTGAAATAATTTGTCTTGCCTTAAAAAAAACTTTTAATTTTTAATTTCTTTATCTGCTTTGAATGCGATACCTGCTTTGTACCTAAGGGGTGGGATCCCAAGTGGCTTCTTGTAGAGCACCTGATTGAAAATTGTGGGTGCTCCTCCGTTTCTTCACTATCTTCCAATGATGAATTTCTTTCATTAATAGAACTTGATGCATCCTTGAATTCACTGGAATCATTAGCTTCATTTCTCTCGATGTCCTAGTTTCCCTCTTCTATACGTTCTTCATTAACTTCTGAAACTTCATTCGGTATTTGAACGTTTACTTCATTTATTTTATCATCAATGATGTTTTTCTTAGTAAGCTTGGGTTGTTCATCTTCTGTGATGTCCTTGAATACATTTTCTCTACTAATTGTGACCTTGTCTCTGTTTGTGTCAAGCAATGAAAATTCTTTTCAGGTTTCAGAGTATCGTACAAACAACAATTCTCTTGCTTTCTCGTCCAGTTTACGTCTTTGTTCCTCAGGGATGTGTGCTACAAATTTGTTTCCAAAGATGTGCAGATGCTTTACATTTGCTTTATATTCATCGATAGATATGAGGAATATTTCAAAATCATTTCTCCTTTCACTCGAAAAAATTAATTTTGAAATGATACAAATGTAGACTGGACTTGTAACTGGATAAGGACAATTTCGTTTCCGCCATCAAACACAGACTTAAAAAAATATATATTTTCACCACTCTGAAATATTGTAATTAATGGCCACGTACTTCTATAATTTTTTGTATATTTTCTATCATGTAGTACATAGAAATAGTTTTTTTATTGGTCCTTATCCAGCTGCCATTTTAATATTTTCTTAAATTCTTAATTTATAGTGCCAACATTTTTTCAAAATTTTAGCATATCAGAGAATACATATAGTGCACGTATGTGCCAGAATCGAGAAAGTCCTTACTATATGTTCGTGATTTGTAGAAAAATACGCAGTTTCTAAATTTATGAGATGGAAAACTGGATAAGAACTATTTTGTATTCCCCACTCCCAAGCAGAAAAACTTTTTCCCTAAAGGTTTCAAGTGTTTTAATAACCCTAGTAAAAATGCTTCGACTTGAGTTCCACTTGGTGATGTCTTGGGATCGTCTCCAAGATATTGATGTCTGGCTGCGTCTTGAAACTGAGATGAGACATCAGATAATGTCTTACTTTCATGGTCTTAGCAGGGTGCTTTCAGTTTGGCGTAAACTTGTCTCAAGACGAACCTTTTTGAATTCAGAAATGAGACTGTTGACAGATGCGAAGGATAAAATTTATGAATGAAAAATTTGTAATTGAAAAATTCCGAATCTGTGAGTCTGAACGACTATAATCCTAAAAAATGTTCTTCAACAAAATAAAAATTGGGATTTTCTACGAGGATCTCTGAAGCGTTTAGAAATACGTTTAAAAAAACATTTTCAGTAACGTCGTCAAACAAGTATAATACAAATGAAAATCCGTATATACCCGAAGTTATAAACTGCTCGTCTTGGAGTCATAAAATTTTGTTCTGAATATGAATATATGTCTTCAAGTCATTGAAACTTGTTCAGTCAAAACCAAGCTGAAGAAGATAGCTTCAAGCTATCCTTTGAGATATCTCGTAAAATATGTGGGCTCGTTATTAGTGTTTAACAGCTTTTCAAAGAAGTGAAAAACCTATTTTTTGTTTTTTTACTTGTTGATATATTTTTTTCTTCAAAAAGTTGACCTGATACATTTTTTTCGTTTCGAGATTCGTAATCTACGTGCAAATCTCCAACAGAAATAATATGACCGTTATTTTGTCACAAAATTATTACAGTACGACCTATGTAATCGCCAAGTCCGGGGTCCAGGCTCTACAGTGGCGAGTCGCCTGATCGAAAGAAAAAATACGCATCTGTAGGATTTTAATATACTTTTGCCCTGTAAGTTTTAACTTGTAAGTTGTTGTGAGTTGTACATTAAATTGTGAGAATAATAATACCGCTAATTGGGGATAAGCAGCTCATGTGGGGGAAAGTGGCGCACTCTTGATTTTGCATGTCTGAATGCAATATTTTCTGATTCTAGGTAAAAATTAAAAAGGCTTTCTACTAACAATTGTAAACCTTTAATTGTCAAACCTAGAAGAAGCAATATCACGTTTTGAATAAATAATTAAGGGTGCTTCGCTTTCCTCACAAGAAATTAATGTTGAACTTTTTCCTGAATTCCTAACATTTTTTATTGGTTAAAAAACATTATGTATACTGAAGATTTGAGCAACCCACGTGGAAAAATTTCGCGGCACTATAACTATTTCTGTCTAGCCCACCTTGAGTCGATAGTGGCGCGCCACAGACTGACTATCCATCCAGTGGCTAGACTGGGATACAATGCTCAGTTTGACTAGTTTCTAGACAGATCGTCTATTTTGAAAAAAAAAATTAATCATTAAGTAGCATGATTATTTTTTATTGAATAAAAGTCCAATATATTCATTTTTCAGTTAATTACAAATTTAAAAAAGTTTTTGTTCCCAAAGAAATTGAAAAATTGAGTTTCCGCAAATCACAGATAGTAAAGCGAGTGTAAGGGTAAATGGGAAAAAGAGTGAATGGTTCGATATTATGCAAGGCGTGAAACAAGGATGCGTTATGTCCTCGTGGCTATTTATCATATTCATGGATAAGTGTCTTAGAACTGCCCTCTTCGACGAAAAAGGTGTAGATCTCGAAACCGTCAAGGTACTTGGGTTGGCTTTCGCCGATGACAAGATTGTTATGGCAGAATCAGTCGAAGACTTGCAAAAAAAGTTGAATAAACTTGATACAAGCATGAAGAACATGGATCTCAAAATTAACGTGAATAAAACGAAAGTCATGGTGTTTGAGGGAAAAAGTGAGAAAACAATATGCAACATAGTCCTAAATGATGAGAAATTAGAACAAGTTGACAAGTACGTATATCTAGGTAGTCTATTCACTAACGACGGAAAAATAGACGGGGAATTAGATAGGCGCATAAATAAGGGTAAGCAGGTTATCGGTAGAGCAGGGTCCATCCTCATAAATAAAAACATATAAAAAAAAGCTAAAATGGCCATACATAACTCTATTTTCGTACCGACTGTACTATACGAGTAGTAAGGGGCAACTATGGGCCGCCAGTCAGATACCCCCACTCCT
>CAKNXH010002212.1:324431-394237 GCA_932178445.1 Andricus quercusramuli | reverse complement strand
CCCCCCCCCCCCCAAGTATTACTTAATTTATGCACGGCCCCATAGTGTAGTTTGGAGTTCGTATTTTACCGCTGTTATCCATACACAGTGGCAGCGAGCATTGAAGGCGACAACATTTGCCTCTGGATGCTTTCTTAGAGCTATCATCTGCCACTGTACAGGTTTTTAGTCACTGGCTTCCTGATGGTCTAGAAAATTTCTCACAATGCGACAGGTGTTCAATAAAACCGCCTTCTGAGCTACTGCCAGTACCCTACTAAATGTTCAAGATGCTCAGTGCATCTTGCGTGCACATTGCCTGTAGCCGAATTCGCAATAGTATGAATAGATGCATGTTTCACATTCCTCCCTATTGTCTTTACTTCATGCCTCAGCTTGCTATACTTATGGACCTTGGTTGTATAGGTTGCCTGCAAATTTCGGTTAAGTGGACAAGCAATGTCGATGATGTGGACTATTCCACTTTTTTTTTCTCGCATCACCATGTCGGGTCGATTGGCTCGGATGTAATGATCCGTCTGGATAGTAACATCCCAATATAAGATGTAATAATCGTTTTCTAAAACGGGCATTGGAATCTATCTATAGAAAGGCATCCACTCCGTTAAGAGTCCTAGGTTTAGGGCAAGTTGTGGATGTATAATGACCGCCACATCATTATGTCTATGCGTATATTCCCTTTGAGCCATTGCGCGACGACTATCAATAATGTGCTCGATGGATTCGTTGGTATCTCCACTTCATATTGATATAACGTTTTGGTGTGCTCGCCTTGGATGGCTTTCTGTCTCCATTGCATTTCTAATTCCTCTATGGTTTCTGCCCTGATATTCAAGGCCTTCTGTGAGGACAAATTCATGGACGTGTAGACAAGATGCGCTTTACAGATGGTGTTGTAAAGCGTAACATCTCGCTTGCTGTTAAAATAGTCTCGCAACTGTATAACTTGTGACTCACGCAGTTTCCTGACATCTACAATGCCCCTACCCCCTCCATGTTTTGGTAGAACTACCCTTTAAATCGTCGACTTACTGTGGTGCATTCTATGCTTCGCCATTTCTACGCGGATGATTCTGTTTAATCATTTACCCAGGTATTTGTATGACTCGCTCTCAGCCATAGCCTCGATTTCATTCTAGAAATCGTTCTCTAGCTCTGTGGTCTCTAATTCTCCTCTGGTTAAATGCACTGTTCTGCATTTACCTAGTCCAAACTCCATGTGGATATCATTGGGAAACTGCTTTGTGACCTCGATCACTTCCTGCAGTTTTTGGTCCAGACTATCGTGTAGCTTCAGGTCATCCATGTATAGAAGATGGGTCACTCGATGACCATCCTCGTTATCAAGTATTCGGAACTCACGAGACATGCTTTTTAGCGTTTTGCTTAGTGGGTTCAACGCTAAACAGAACCATAATGCACTGAAGGAGTCTTCTTGGAATATACCCGTTGTGATGCGTATTCATCTAGTTATCCGCGGTTGTCCCTGATCCAATTACTTGATTCTTGTACCCCAAAGCATCACCGCACGACTTAGGAAGTCAATGATGCGTGGGCAAATTTTCTATACTTTTAAGACTTCAAACAAATATTCATGTGGTCCGAAAGGAAACGCTTGCTTGTAATCAATGTATGCCATGTTTACGAGCTTGCGTCATGGCAACATCGTCTATGGTGACTAGATCTTTACTGCCTCGCGAGTTTTTACAAAATCCTTTTTGTCTTTGTGTAAGGATATCATTCTCGTCGCAGTGATAATATTCCTCATCTGTTATAATAGCTGTAAGACATTGATATATTGTTGGAAGACAGGCAAACGGTCGAAATTTAGATGGATTTTGAGCGTCTGGTTTTTTAGGCAACATATATGATATTAGTCAGCTCAATTACGGGGTTATTGCTTGCTCTTGCTTTCTCTAGTTGAAACCACGCAGTGTCCAATTTGCTTCTATTATTTTATCCCCGAACATTCGAGCAGTAGTTAGTCATGTCTTCCAATTGAGTGACTTCGGTGTCTAGCTGGTTATTTTGCTTCACGCACAGTTCACGATAGAACCTTCTTTCATCTGCCTAAAAGGTTAGATTTTATTGCCTTCTTGCATTACTTTTCTTGTACCGACGCAGTCCAGCAGTAAGAACATCAAGTCTCTGCCGTTGGCAGTCTATAGTCTCATCGAATATTGCTGGTGTCAATGTCTCGATGTATCGAGGGTGGATGATTTTATTAACATGGTGTTTCTTCTTTCTGGTTCTATTTACTCTCTTATATTGTGTCAGTCGACCCAATTTGCACCTTAATTTGCTTACATCCATATTCAAACTGATCTTCCATGGTGGATCTCGCTCCCTTCCTGGGGCAAAGACTGGATTTGTAGGACTAGTTCTGCGGTCCAACGCTCTAACGGATGCCACAGCGGCACAGTGAACAAGAGTTTGTACCTCTAACGCACTTTGTATTGCTTTCAAATGCATAGGTAAAATCTTGCTCTTCGGGTATTCTATTAGTGCACGCAGATCATTTGTGATGTTCATCTTCGGCAGAGAATGCCTTTGTGTTGGTTCTACATGTCTGAACTCTAGTAAAGCATGACCAAAATTCCTTTCAAGGTGCTGTTGTTTTTCTGGGATTTCGCTGTTCAGATCATCGTTATTAAAGTCCGGATGTTGGTGCTGGATCATCGCCAGGTTGAGGGAAAACATCAATTGCCGCTGCTTGTTCGTGCGATCCTGATTTCTAAAATTGTATCCTTTTTCGCGTGGGGTTTCAAACTTCGCACTTTCATAATAGAGACGCACCAGTTCCTCATTCATTGTGGTATTCCACGAGATGCTCTCCCACGGTCTTTCTGTTGAGGTGGTTGGCTGTGAATAGCTAACGCTAGCCAAAGCATCCTCAGCAGGCACAGTTGATGTTTCACTGCTTACCGTATGTCGCAGATGTTCTTGCTGGCCAGCTGTTTGATTAGTGAGATCTGCCTGACCATCTCGTAGCTCACCATCACCACCGTCCCGCATGCTGTGGCCCCAAGCGGTGGCTCCAGGAGCGTCCTGACGATCCTCGGGAAGCGACAAGCGTTTCAAAACATTCAAAAGACTCCATTAAAATTTATGGGGTTTGGTGTCCCTCTTAGTCACTTTCCCGTTCGTTCTCTACCTGTCTGGCATGGGAAACCCTGTCAGTAGCAATGCTACAGCCAACATAGCCTTCAAATTCACGAGAGGAAAGCTCAAGCCCTACCGAGTTGACAACCCGAGAAAACCTTCGGTAGTTATTATTATTGTTTTTTTATTTATGGTTTTTGAGAGTTTGTACGCTCTGGAAGCTACGATCATGGTTCCTTAAAGCAACCAATCCCAACGCAACTGAAACGTGTACGTTATCCACTTCTGCTCCTTCTGTCCTAGACGGTAAGCAAGAGCGGGCAATTTACGCGAGATAACATCGTGCAACACTGTTCCTTGGAGTCAGGTCTCTAGCCGCGGATGACCTTACGTGGCAGACGGGCCAGTTGGAGATAAAGGTTTCGCCCCTGGATAATTTTTGAGAGCTACCAATCTTTGTAAAATGTTATGAGGAACAGTGTTGATGGACCAGATGAAGTGATCCCAGAAGAACAGCCTTTTGCATCCCGATCGCAATGGAATGAGCCTGACGCTGGCAAGCTGCTCAGCTCGAAAATAAGTGCTTGATATTTCGCCCGTTTTTCTTCCTCCTTTGCCGCGATATTACCATCGGCTGGTGCCGGGAATGCCATCACGTAAATAATCTTGGTCTTCAGATCTTGGAGGACAATATCAGGATTCGTATCTTGTCAGGATGTTCTCTTAGTAGAAGCGTATGTTCTTCTTCCTGTACACGACTTTCAAGCACCAAAGGTGTCAGTGATGCTAGGCCATGTGTAGTGTCGCTGGAATCAATTGGGAGGCCAAGCTCCTCGGCGGCCCTATCTGTGGCATAGTATAGAAACGCCGCAGCATTGACGACTTCATGTTGATGTACGAGTCGCATAAGAGAATCTGTGCTATTTGGAACTGAGCAGGCCGTAGCCAGACCGGTTCTGCGACGAAGACACTCTATGCTCAGCAAGCCTCTACCCCCTTTAGACTTTTTGGTGGATAGATCTCCTACTTCTCATGTTGGCATTATCAGCTATCTGCAAAGGAGGTCTTGCTGGAACGGGTGGAATATCCGTTTTTTCGCAAGGAGGATATCTGATCTCTTAAATTCTGAGTTGTAGACTCTGCATGAATGCTTTTCGCGCCGGTGATCCTCTTTGCCAACAGGTAAGGATGTCTCTCCTGAGGTGTTCGGACCATTTAAGTCGATGTTCTCGCGTTTGTCCGGGGCCATTGCCTGGTCGTCGCCTCGGTTCGATCCTATTGCCACTCCCAACTGAACCATGACCTCCATCCGAGAGATGCCTATTGTGGGTAGCACTACGCGATACTGGTGTCGTAACCGCATAATTCGTTGCATTGGGGAGTTAGCCCAAATCATCGTGGCTGACTGCAAGAGCCGGAGCTCTCGGGCGATGGGGTCGCCACAACCCTACGCTATTATTATTATTGTTATTATTGAAATTTAGCCTGGCTCATTCAAGTCTTGTAGTACTACGGTACGGGGTTGTGTAGTGACGCGTCACTCGAGGTTTTCCACGTATAATCCATAAACGACGTAATATATGCAGAAAATTGTAGAAAACTATGTATAATACATATCAAACATGGCGGACATATTTTACGTGGGCTCGGATAGAGCACAATATAAACTCACTTTTTTAAATTATGCTTATGTGTACCTGAAGACCTGAAATCTGTAGCACTGTTCCTAATCATTACATTTTTGTCTTAAATGATGATAAACAAAAATAAAGCAAGGATAGCTAATATCCCATGGAAAGATATAAATTTTAAACATATAAAAATAAAAGTAAATAACCAATATCAGTTTGCTTAGAATACCACGTTGTCGTACTTATACGCGTGTTCCACATGCTCGAAAACAATGCGGATTATGAAGTATAATAAACACGTATACTATTTTTTTTAAATAATTTGTTTAGGAAAGTGATGAATAATGACGAATAATGAACTAATTGTTCGATATTAGTTGTTTCTGTAAGGCAATTGGGTATTTTTAGAATAACAAATTGAAAATTTCCGCCCATATAGTCACGGGATCAAATGTAAAATACATTTGTAGAAAACTAAGGACGTAATTTACGTAGTAATATACATGTCGAAAATCATGTAATATACGTGATGTATTATCCGTACCCATCCCTGCTACGGTATAACTTATTGTACTATGCCTTTCTTCAAGAACCACGGTGAAACGGGTTCCTTTCACTGCTAAAGTATCAATTAAGTTGTTAAATATTGAAGCCAGACCAATCAGGACCGTGGTATAAAAATTCGTGCGTACGTGAGCATGAGTCTAACGCACTGTATTGAAGCAAGCGCCGAGGTGGGGTTAGCGAGGGGAGAACAGCAGTCACTACACTACGTTGGACTCTCGCTTACGTATGCACGATTATTTATACCGCGCTCCTGATTGGTCCAGCTTAAATATTTAATAACTCAAAAACTAAAACTTCAACTGATTTTTGGGAAAGGAATTTCCCATTTCTTTATTTTTTATTATTACATAGCTATACAAGGTGTCCCAGTACACAAAAAACATTTTTATATTTTTGAATTCTAACAAAAAAATGGCGTCGAAAATAATTTTAAAAAAATTGTGCCAAAGTTAATAATTACCGATTTATTAACAATTAAAGATTAACCAATCAGAAGCACGCGTTAGAAGGTCGACAGTCCATGTGCCATCGACAAGAGTGTGTGCATAAACAAGTTCAGTTCGTATAATTTCTCCTCCGTTCGCTTTTCCAGTAGGTTGTGACTCTCTGGTGCAACTTCACACGTCAACGAGATACCAAAATTGAAAAAAATATTTTACACAATCAACCAAATTCTACACTATTCTCATGAATTCTGTAAATTCCCTTGAATTTTGTATAATTTTCGAGAACTCAGTGGAATTCTCCTGAATTCTGAAGAATTCTCTTGAATTCAGCAGAATTTTCTCAAAATCAGCAGAATTTTCTCAAAATCAGCGAAATTCTCGTTAATTCTGTAGAATTCTTCTGATTTCAGCAGAATTCTTTTTAATGAATTGAAATTCTCCTTAATTCTGTATCATTCTTTTGAGTTTAGTAGAATTCTCTTTAATTATGTAAAATCCTCTTCAATTTAGTAGAATTCTCTTGGGTTTGACAGAATTCTCTTGAAATCAGCAAAATTGTCTTGAAATCAGTGAAATTCTCTTGAATTCAGTAGAATTTTCTTAAATTAGCGAAATTCTCTTGAAATCAGCAGCATCTTTTAAGTTCCGCAGAATTCTCTTTTCAAGAATATTCTGCTAAATTCGAAAGAAAGCAGGATAATTTGACTAAATTCAAGAGAATTCTGTCAAACCTAGGAGAATTCTACTGAATTTAAGAGAATTCTTCAGAATTCAGGAGAATTCCACTGAGCTCTCGAACATTCTACAAAATTCAAGGGAATTTACAGAATTTATGAGAATGTTGTCGAATTTGGTAGATTGTGGAAAATATTTTTTTCAATTTTTGTATCTCGCTGACGTGTAAAGTTACACCAGAGAGTCACAACCTACTGGAAAAGCGAACGGAGGAGAAATTATACGAACTGAACTTGTTTATGCACACACTCTTGTCGATGGCACATGAACTGTCGATCTTCTAACGCGTGCTTCTCATTGGTTAATCTTTAATTGTTAATTACTCGGTAATTATTAACTTTAGCACAATTCTTTTGAAATCATTTTCGACGCCATTTTTTTGTTAGAATTAAAAAATACAATTTTTTTTTTGAGTACTGAGACACCCTGCATAAGTCCGGACACTTGAGTCTAGGACACCCTGTATAAGGAAATCAATTCAGCTAATTGAAATTCAATTGAGCTATTTTCTCATAATTTCTGTTTTTGTAACAGGACTTAATCTTATAACAATGAAAAGGCCATGGATTGTAGGTAAAAAAAAGTACGTTTGGACTCATATCGGGGTGTCTGCCTCGTCTACCGGGCATTTAATCAAAACCAGTGATATCCCGCGGCTGCATCCGACTTTATTAGAAGTACATGTATTTGCTTGGACGTTTGGCCAGGAGAGGAAAACTGAAGTTTGAAGATAGACATTCGATATGTGTTACTATCGAATGTATACGATCACCCTCGACTTCAACGCAACATCCTATCAGCGTTACTATTGATGGCCTGGATTGATTACCGGAAAGCTTCCTATTCAACCTCCCATAGACTTATCATCTGTCTGTTGTAAACCTTAAAGTCTCATCCACACATCGTGAGGTGCATAGAGAGATTAATGCCACCTGGGAGAACCAGATTTGTAACGGTCTAGTTTCCCGTGGCCGCCGCCGGGGCCGTATGAAAGATCCTACCCTTGGTCTAACTTACCCTATCGGGCGCTTCAGCCTAAGCCAGGGTCAGGTTTAAGGATATATAGATGGTTTTCTCCGAATACAAGAGTTGCATCTCGTTTTATTTAGATGACACATAAAAATTATACACAAAAAAAGGTTTGAGGTGAATGGTGGTGCGTGTTGCGGGCGAGTGTGTGTGAATGTTCGTCGTTGCGCGTGTGTACAATTGTTCGAGGATGTGTGTGTGTGTGCCTAGCGCGTACATCGGAGTGGGTGTGTGTGTGCGTAGCGCGTACATGAGAGTGCGTTCGGTATTTGTGCGAATGGGCAGGTGTGTGTGTGTGTGTGTGTGTGCGGATGTTTGTCGGCGCGCGTGTGTACAATTGTTCGAGGATGTGTGTGTGTGTGTGTGTGTGTGTGTGTGTGCGTAGCGCGTACATGAGAGTGCGTTCGGTATTGTGCGAATGTGCATGTGTGTGGGTGCGTAGCGCGTACATGGGAGTGCGTTCGGTACTGTGCGTGTGCGTAGCGCTCTGTCCGTGCATCACGCTGGCGAGTGCGGGAACCATGGGGGTACCCATCGATTCCCTATAGACCTAGGTTCGCGTGGCCATAGGAGTGCCTATCGACCACAAGAACCGTACACTTTGGACAGTCGGTCAGGAATGGCCGGTCTCCGGTGACGAAGGGGAACCATGGGTGTACCCATCGATTCCCTATCGCACTAGGTTCGCGTGGCCATAGGAGTGCCTATAGAACATGGGAACCGAACAAGTCGCACGGCTGGAGTTTCACCGGGTGGGAGCTCACCGATGTGCTCGGTGAGTCGCCTTGCAAGCGGCAACCCGTCGTAGGTCTCTGCCGGTGTGTGCGAGCATATGTGCTTGTAACAGATCTACTATCTCATCTGGAAAAAATCGTGTGATTGCTAACAGTGTCACCTTTCAGAGCGGTGTGTTTCAGGGCGACACCATTAGCCCTCTCCTCTTTTGCCTCACGTTATTGCCACTATCTCTCGCACTTCGCCCTTCTGAAGAATACCTCTGCGGCAAACCTGGAAATAGAAAGTATAATGTCACCCATGTACTTTACATGGATCTATGCACGTGCGCAATATGATTTTTTCATTTATATGTAATAGTGAACATTAAATATTAAATATCACCGAGAACATCGATGCTACGAAAAAAAGAAGGTTAGTTTCAGAAGTAGCGCTTCAAAATACATAATGAAATATCATAAAAATCGAATAAATACGAATTTTATAAAATGTTGTAACTTACTGTAATGCACTGTTGTAGAGCACGCTTAAATTAATTTTATGCAGGTTTATTTTGTTGCCGGAGGGTAGGGACGTCGTAGAACGCTTGCTTCACATATGTACAAGATATCTGTGAAGATGCAATAATTTCCCATAATTTTTCTTAATTGAAAATAGGTTTTTATCGACCTATCTCAAATTTCTTGAAACATTTAGAGTTCGTGCACTTGCTGCTAGGTCATATCGATGTGCCTATTTTTGCCTTGATTTTTTGCCTGCGATGAGGGAAAAGGGTCAGTCACTCCTTGTAATTTGTTTTACCTAGCTCAGCTCACACGGAGAAATTTTTGGTTATAAAATATGATATTATAATATCTATGTGTACAAAAAGATTACACCATGCCTGGATATAGCTTCAGGCGTAGCGTAAAATACAAAGTTCAGAAACTGAAGGACTCTGGCGTCTTATCCTTTTCTTTTTTGAATAAAAAGCAACTGTGTAAAGTTTGGTTCCGATGAAAAAAATTCTAATCAATGTAGCCAAAATTACCCGGAAACCCCGAAAAAACATGTTTTTCTTGATTTATTTCAAAATTATTGGTTGATTTAAAGAAATGTTTGAATAAACCTTAGTATGTAGACCCGCCCTCCACAAGCGGGGCTCTGTGGGGGGTGTTTCTTATTTCCCTAGCTTCTCGTGGGACAAAAAATGTTACACAACAAAAATAAATTGCAAAACACAAACAATGAGGGATCCGCTTCGGGTCCCTCTCCCAAACCACCGCCAAAAGTGGGAGGCTCCGTAAGGGACAACCCACCAGAGGCGGTGCGAAACAGTGATGATGGTGGGGACAAAAATGTCGAAGCCGTAGGAGTGCAACTAATGGAACTCTCTGTAAAGAAGAGGAACCGTTGTGGTGCACAAAGGAAGAGAGACCGTAATGCACGGCTCGAAAACAGCAGCCAAGGCTCCTCACAGGGGGCAGTGGCTGCGGGAAATTTACCCGGAACAACTCCTCAGGCTTATTCTATAGGCAAGAGGAAGAAGGGCTCCGGAGAAACTCCCCCAAACAGGGAGTTGAAACGACAGAAGGCCCTGGTAACACAGGGTCTTACATTCGCACAGATGGCCAACAACGCCCTGGTGAGGGTTGTCGTTGCGTCGGGTTATCCTGATAATTGTCTGACTCTTGAGGACTTGGACAATTTGAGGGATGAAATCTCAAAAGAGATTGACGCGTTACCTCGCGAGGGACGCGCCCCCAGATTCAACGACATCTTCCTTAGGTCGGGAGCCATCGTTGTAGAAGCCGCTGACATCTGGTCGCGAGACTGGATTGTCGAGAAAACCCCAACGTTCAGGCTAAAAGAAGGTCTCAACTTGGAAGTCAAGGGGACGGAGTGTCTGCAAAGGTACCGCAGAGCGACCGTACTGATTCCCGGTAACCCCGAGAGTCCGGCGACCGTTCTGGGGCGCCTGAGTTTTCAGAACCCGTCCCTGCGAACTGATTCGTGGAAGGTATATTTCGACGGGCAGGGATCCAGGCCGAAGGGGAGAGGCTGGATTCTGGTTGTTGGACTTCCTGAATCCTCGATCAGAGCCAGACGCATGTCTGTGGTGCAGACAGGGCTCGCCCTAATCCAAGAACCCTGGTTATACAGGGAAAGGATTTGTGGCTTGTCAGGATGTGGCTCCATATACAAGGGGCCACACGAAAAAACGCCAAGGGCAAGCATAGCCGTCAAGGGTATGGATGCGATCTTGTTGCCTAAATTCTGCTCCAGAGATCTCACCGTTATTAAGGTGAGACTCAGGGGCAGTAGCGGAGAAAGGCTAAAGGTATTTATTGCCTCGGCTTATTTCCCTGGTGATGCCGAGGGACCTCCGCCTCCCAGAGAGGTGGAGGCTCTAATTCGGTATTGTCAGGAGAATAAGATTCCTCTTCTGTTGGGCTGTGATGCTAACTCTCATCACACGGTGTGGGGAAGCACAAACATCAATGACAGAGGTAGAGATTTAATTGAATATATAGCAGGCACAGAGCTGGAGATTCTGAATCGGGGTGATACTCCCACATTCCAGACCAAAAACAGGAGTGAGGTTCTCGATTTGACTCTATGTTCAGGTGCACTGAGGAGCAGGGTAGCTGATTGGAGAGTGTCCGATGAGGAGTCTCTTTCGGATCACAAACACATAGTGTTCCGATTAACCCTAGGAAAACCGGTGGTTTCTAATATCAGAAACCCCCGAAATACACTTTGGGACTCATATAAAGAGGAACTCGAAGGGAGGCTTGCGGAATTCCCCACAAGCTATGGTACCATGGTACCATAGCTATGGTACTATGGATTTTCTGCGAAGGGCTCTGACAACATCATATGAGAACAATTGCCCCACAAGCACTATCAAGTTTAGGAAGGGAGCAGCATGGTGGAACACCCACCTGGAGAGACTCCGTAGAAAGACAAGAATGTTGTGCAATAGGGCGAATAGAGCTAAATTGCCTTCGGACTGGGACATCTATAAGAGGGCCCAGTGCGAATACAATAAAAATATAAGGAAATATAAGCAGGAAGATTGGAGGGGCTTCTGCGAGGAATCGAAAAACATTCCGGAAACAGCGAAGCTCCACAAGATCCTAGCGAAAAATCCGGAAGCTCGCCTCGGGCTCATAAGGCTCGATAATGGTGAGTTTGCCGAGGATGAAGAAACAACGCTGAATCACCTGATGGAAGTTCACTTCCCGGGTTTTCAGCGAATCGGAACCGACCTAGAGGAGGAAGACCGGGGCCAGGGGGTGGAGAGGGCCGACTGGAGTTTCGCCGCTAGGGTCGCTGATTACAAAAAGGTGGAATGGGCCGTAGGGTCCTTTTTCCCCTTTAAATCGCCAGGGGCGGATGGCATTTATCCAGCGCTTTTACAAAAAGGCATAGATTTGGTCTCCCTCCTCTGACGAAATTATTTAGGGCAAGTATAGCCCATAAACACGTGCCATCGGCATGGAAGGATGGCAGAGTGGCCTTCATACTCAAACCTGGGAGTGAGGGTTACACTGCTGCCAAAGATTTCCGACCAATCAGCCTAACGTCCTTCATTCTGAAGACGCTAGAGAGGCTGGTCGAGAGATACATTAGGGATGAGGTGCTTTTGGCCTCCCCGTTGCGTAGAGGGCAGCATGCTTTCCAGGCAGGCTGCTCGATAGAAACTGCGCTTCATGCTGTTGTAGCAAAATTGGTGCAGCAGTTGGAACAAAAGGGGTACGCTGTGGGCGCTTTCTTGGATATAGAGGGTGCCAGTTCAGCTAGTATGCTGGATAGGAAGTATGCTACGCCGAAGAAGACTCGAAACCAGATGGGGTGAAGGCCTAGTAAGGGGGATAGCTCCGCGGGGGTGCCCACAGGGGGGTGTCCTGTCGCCCCTCCTGTGGTGCATTGTAGTGGACGGCTTCCTTCGAAGGCTAAATGAAGAAGGGTACTATACCCAAGGATATGCGGACGACTTTGTAATCCTAGTTAGGGGGGCTCATCTGGATACACTGATGGGTCTTATAAGGTCGGCGCTGCGCATCGTAGAGCTCTGGTGCGATAGCACAGGGCTCTCGGTAAATCCGGAAAAGACCAACCTTGTCATTTTCAAGAGGAATTATAAAGTTCCGAAAGCTGACGCTCCTGTATTTTGTGGTGGCAAGCTGACGTTTTCAGACTCGGTTAAATATCTAGGAGTAATCCTGGATAGCAAGCTGAGCTGGGCGAAGCACCTGGAGACACAATGCAGGAAATTTGTCATGACTTTTTGGATGTGCAGGAGAGCCTTTGGGTTGACGTCGGGGTTAGGGCCTAAAATGCTTGCATGGCTCTACTCTGCTGTCTTAAAACCCAGGCTCCTACATGCGGCCGTGGTCTGGTGGCCACGAGCGGAATATAAAACAATGCAGGACAGGCTGCGAAGATTACAAACGCTAGCATTTAGGGGTTTGACTGGAGCAATGAGGACTGGGCCTACAGCGGCGATAGGATTCATGCTCTGCGAAGAACCCCTACATGTTGCGATAACCGCCAGAGCGGCTCATGCGATGGGCCGCCTGACAAGAGCAAATAGATGGACTCCGGGGACTTAACACACTAGACTCCCGAGTGATATCAGTACATTGCCGATTCTACAGATGAGGCAAGATAAAATAACAAAACGCTTCAACTTTGCCAGAGCTTTCCGCGTCTGTATCCCAAGTAGGGATCTGTGGAAAGAAAACGGTAACCCGCTCCTCCAGGGGGAAATCTGGTATAAGGATGGCTCCAGGGGAGAGGAAGGGTCAGGAGCAGGAATTTATGACAGTAAGAGAGGGAAAGGGATAGGGATCACACTTGGGCGACATGCTACTGTCTTTCAAGCGGAGGTCCTGGCCGTCGTTCGCTGTGCTGAAATACTCATAGAGGAAAACGCTGCTGGCAGACAGATCACGATCTGTTCGGATGGCCAAGCGACACTAACTGCAATCAGGAAACCAGACATAACATCAGAACTGGTTTGGGAATGCAAAAAGGCATTAAACCAACTTGCAGAAAGAAACAAAGTTGCTCTTATATGGGTCCCTGGCCACACAGGGATCAAGGGCAACGAAAAGGCGGACCAGTTGGCAAAGTGCGGCGCAGCGGGCGAATTCGTAGGGCCGGAACCGGTACTGGGAATAGCGTCTTGCAGTGTCGGGATGGCTATTAAAAACTGGATCCGAACAAAACACAGGGAATACTGGGAACAAACCAAGGGTTGTCGTCAGGCGAAATCCATCCTGGGGTATACCTATAGGATGGACAGAGCCAGGGAAATCCTGAGTTTACCCAAGAAAGACATAAGGACAGTGGTACGGACCCTGACAGGGCACAATCACTTGAACTACCATATGCACAAAGTGGGGTATAGCCCCACGACAGAGTGCAGGAGGTGCGGCAGGGATGACGAAACATCCCTGCATGTATTATGCCAGTGCCCGGCATTAGCTAGGCTCAGGCAACAGACCCTCGGTGTCCATTTTATGGAAACAGAGGAAATCGAAACGCGATCGGTGGTCGACATACTAGGCTTCGTCAAGAGGTCTGGGGTCAACTGCTGAGAGTGAAGAAGTAAGGGTGTGGCACAATAGGCTCTATAGCTTGAGCGCCAGGGGAGTTCTCTAATGGATTTTCCGCCCGTATTAAACCTAACCTAACCTATGATGTATATCTCCGTGCAATACATTTCTTTTTGTGTAAATTTTTTCATTTGACCTACCCTTCTTGAAAAAAATCGAAAAAAGGGTGAAAAAAGTGAAATAACATTATTTTCAATTTCTCAAAATCTGTCCAAATTTCTACTTTTACCCACTAGTGGACTTCGTAAAAAATATAAATACCATTTTCGACCCTTTAAAACCCCTAATTTGTGACTTTTATTTTGTTCTTCAAAATTTCTCAAAACTCAAAACTTTCCCAACTGAAAAAAAATCAGGAATGATCAGAAAAAAGTCAGGACTTCTAACCATTTTCGTCCACTTTTTTACCTTTATGCACAGAAATTGTCAGGAAAAGGCAGAATTCATGAAAAAATGTTCAGAAATCATCAAAACTTGGGATGAAGGATAATCTATTTATTCGAGTTTCAAGAATAGAATTCCATAAGACTTAATCCCTTTTATATTTCCCCATATTAGTTATTTATATTCATTGAGGCACATTCTGTAGGCACAGGTCTTGCAAAAGGTGTATTCAATGCCATACTCAATATCAGTCACAATCGTGAAGGAGAGAATTGATTAAGCATTTAAAAGTGGAGCAAAATCTTTTTCTTACAGTTTCTTACTTTTGTGGGTATTTTCATTAATGAGAGTAATTGATATAGTTCCTAGATTTGGCACAGGTCTTGTAAACGTTATATTTAATGTCATACTCAATATGAGTAGCAATCGTAAAGCAATCAGTAAAAGTTGTAAAAGATGGAATATATATGTCAGCTGCTTTGAAATCAAACTTGAGCATTTAAAAATGTAATACCTGTAAAGATTTTTGTAGGGAATCTGTTATTATTTTCTAAATTGAATTGTTCGAAATATATTCGAAAACTTGAAAGTTACGTAATATAAGAGAGATACTACTTTACTAGGATCTACTCAAGTATACTAGGATAGAGTCCAGGTGACTATTGGAAAGTCCGAATAGAAATGGAACCTCGTTATTACTTAGTAGCAAGTGCACAAAGTCAAGATTTTCCAAGATATTTCACATTGGTCGATGAAAGCCCTTTTCGTAATAAGAAAAAATTATGGAGACTCATTCGAACTTTGCACATATTTCGCACACACTTGAAAAAAAAGTTCCACGAAGACCATCAGGCATCAGATTAAGTGTACCAAATTCAAAGTTGAAGACGGATACAAAATTTATTAACTAAGATTATATGCAACTTAACGCAAATTTCATTATATGAGTCTGACGAAAAAAAGTGTAATTATGATGGTCCAGATAGCATTCGGCATTATTAGCGTGATCTGTGGAAAGAGCCACGTTTTTTCTCCACGTGGAATTTTGGTGGCGGATCCGTTATGATATGGGCGGCGTACAACAGTTTTAGAAAAGTTGGCTTGTACATCGTGTCAGACCGGACGAACAGCGAGGATTGTCAAGCAGTGCTCGAAAAACACGTCAAGCCCTACTTTCGCTGTTGCCGCTCCGCTGAGCTATTCCGGCACTGAAGTGGCCTGCCGTCTCCCCGGACCTAAATCCGATAGATGGGGATGTTGAGTTTATAATGTTTAATAAGCCAAAATTATGCTAACAACATTGGAGAAATTATGCTACCAAAATTGGAGCAATTATGCATAGTTTATGCGACTAAAAAATGGTGCAATTATGCAGGACTATACGACCCTTTTTGGAGTTTAATGCGCTTTTTCGCAATTAATGGAGTTTTTCTGGGCTGGTACTGAACACATACCGCCTTCTGCATTTTCCACGCAAGCGTCTTAGCATTTTGTTCACACGCAGGGACGCTTTTCAGGCTATTAACCAGTAAAAGCTTGGCACCTCCAAGAGCGCGGATGATCAAGACGATTAGCTTAACAGAAGATTCCGGGTATAACCGTCGCAATTCCCTTACAAGGTCTTTATACCTCTCTTTCTTTTCATTCTCCCTGGCTATGATATTTTTGTCAGCTGGTGCCGAAAATTCGATAACGAACATGGTTCGCTTCTCGAAGTCAAGGAGAAGAATGTCAGGCCTTGAGTGCGCAACGGAAACAATTGTCGAGAATACGAAGTTGCAGTATATACGGCACTTCTCATTTTCGACAATTGACTCTATTTCTCTAGGAGCGTTTAGCGAAGCGGTATCAGGGCTAATGCCGTGAGAGTGACAGAGAGAGTAATAAAGCACTCTTAGTGCCGCATTGTGCCTTTGGATGTAGGTCGTTCCCGCATAAGCTGGACAACTAGATAGTTTGTGTTCTAGATGCTCCGGGTGTGCATGACACGCTCTGCAGCTATCATCGGGATGGATAAGATTTGATACATTTTTCTCACCCCTGATATTGAAGTCAAGGCCGAGTGTCTCAGCAGCCTCACAATCCACATTAGAAACAGGAATATACAGTGCCTCAAAACAGTGCTGCACAAATTTTGGATGATTGAGTCTCATAGCCGTGAGTGCATTGACAACAGAGTCATTCAATTCTTGATGAGTTGATGATACCATAATCTCTTTTACATTGTCTGAGATAACGCCATGCAAAACAATGAATTTATCATCAGGCACAGAAGCTAATATTGAAATCTTACACTACCTATTATATATATCTTACAACCTATCACCACTTACAGTACTCATAACAATTTTGGATGGATTGAATATCTGTTGACAGGCTGAGAAGAATGAATTAACCATATTTGCACTGAGATACTGACAAAAAAATCTCATCAAATTTCTGGCTTCAACCCTTTATTGTATTCTCCAAGTTTTTTCTCTTAATGCTAGACAGTGTTGCAAAACTAGATTTGGTTTTGTCATTAAAATGGTGCTTGATATCACTGGCAGACTGCATTCTATGAAATACGTGCTTCTGAACAATTTCTTGGTTTTAGCAACACACTCATTTAGCCTGACAAGCTTATCAGAGAAAACTTTTGCTATCTTATCTAATTTGTGTGCCCAGCACTATACGTGAATCTGGTGTGGGAGTCCAAGATCACTGAGGAGACCGGCACAGAGTGTCATATAAGGAGCACTGTCACTCACTAATGCAAACACATTACTGTGGGCTACTAAAAAAGTTACATGAATAGACATTAGTTTATATTGACGCTTACTTGCAGCAATGCTTTCGAAGTTTGGTTTGCCGTGCACGCTGTCAAAACTTTGACAGACGCCACTACAAGCAAGGGGTATGGGTTGTCTGCATCAGGCAGAACAAGAAATAACATTATGAGAGCTGCCTCCCCCTGAATGTTGGTTGTTTCGTCTGTCAGTTCCAGAATTGTCCTTTTCTCGAACAGTCTCTTAAGCTCTGCGTTATAATCTGCCTTTAATTTCGGCAGGTAATACTGTCTCAACCAACCTGCATTCGGTAAGTCATCAGCGCCTGTTGCAACATAATAAGATTAATTTTATAACACAACTCATTACAACCATGCTCCATGCTCATACAGCAAAGTGAGGTTAGGTTTGAGTGGATGCTAGGAAAACTGAAGTGGACGCTGATTTCACACCTGGGCAATACTCGTTGAGCCATTGACGCATAGCGGGATGATCCAGCTTGTTCAAAGCATGGTCAAAGCTATCCCCTATTTAATTCTGCCGTGTCAGGGGAGGTTCGAAACTTTCTTTTCGCTTGTCCTTATTCCTGAGATGTTTCTGCGGTTTGCAGTGCAAATCCACCACACTTTTCCTCTGCCAAGCAACTCGGCAGTTGCACAGCTTACACATCATGATCTTATTCTTCCGCTCAAAAACGTAAATTCCCTCTTGTACTCATCAGCACGCATCAGCACGGTCACAGTTTTCGGCTATTTGTCACCCATCTTCGGTTGATGATCCGTCAGATAGGCACAGTGAACTTCTCGCACTCGATCCCGACTCGCGAATCGACTTCGACTGGGCGCCAAAGCTGGTAAGATAACCTCGGCCATAATTTTAATAGATTCCAGAAAATTATGCAATTATGCAAGAATCATAAACTCAAAATCCCTACCGATAAACATTTTTTGGGGCATGATGATTTGCGACGTTTATGACAACGCTCGGCAGTATTTGACGGTTGCGGAGCTCGAGGAGGGGTTTGAGAAAGCTTGGAAAAACATCAGTACGACCAGCCTGATAAATCTCAACAATACAATGCATACAATGAAAATAGTTTTTAAACACCCCTTAAAAAAAACTTTAAAAACAAACGAACGAATTGCCGTATGACCCCCCTCCCCCCACCCAAAAAAAAAAGAAATTTTAAATAATATGTAGAAATATACTGCCAAAATTCAGTTTTGTTTGATTGGAAAATGAAAAAGTTGTGCCCAAAAATGTGGGTGCCTCTATTAATTTCGGACACACTGTGTGTGTTTGTCGCTTTTTTACGATTCCTGAAATTTGTTTCGCAGGGTAAAAATTTAAAAAACTAATTTCTTTCTGTCTTTTTTTTTTAGATTCATCTAGCAATGATGACTCCTTGTCAACCACTGAGGATGGGGTACCAATTCGAAAACTATTTGTTGGAAATTTGGCTCAAAGGGTTAGTATTGTTCATATGCTTCTATCATAGTTATGAAGTCTAATGACATATACATACTTGAACAATCACCTTAACATTTTCTACTGGATATTCAGAGTTCTTATTCCAAAAGTCTTACACGCACTATCTTAAAAACAGGGAACCGACTGGAAAATTTGAATCCTTCGTGAATTTGAATCCTTTGAATCCGTCGTGAATTCGCAATCTTACAAGGGGAAGGTCTCCTCTGCGAAATTAAAATTTTAACGAAACCATTTTTAATCGAAAGAGAATCGAAAATAAAGATTGGAACGTAGTTTTTTTAAAAATGAATTTTCAATGTTTCGGGTCGGCGAGACGCCCGAGCGACCACGAGTTCACGCGACATACTTTCAACAACCGTCGATGGCGCAGCGGTAAAGAGCCCGGTTGGCCACCACGCCGCTGCTGGTTCGAATACTATTGTCGTCATTTAAAAAAAAAAAATTTTTATTATTTTATAAAAGACCGATTTCATATAAAATCGGGCAGTCTGACCCTGGTGATGTCACGAAATTGGTTGGGGCTGAAATATATATTGTTTTCTAAGGTAAAATATAAGACACGTATTTTTTGCTTTTGATCAAACAAATTTTTTCGCGAACTTAGGGCTACATGAATATTCAGGTGAATTATGTAAAAATTAACGAAATTTTTCTTGAAAATATTGTATTTCGGGAACCAATTGACATAATTTGATTTTCTTTGTAGGAGCTTGTAGGGGGAACTAAACTCTTTTGAAATTCGCAAAGAAAATTTAAAAAAGTTGAAAATTACCAAAATGGCGTACATTTTTCGGAAAAATTAAAAAGTCAATTTTCTCAAAAAGGCCACCTCCGATTTTTTTTTTTGAATTTTTTTTAGATTCATGGTAATATGATAAAGATATCCTGTGAGTTTCATTTTCGCTAAACCATTTCTTCTCATAGAAAAACTTATTTTTTGAAAATTAACTTTTTTTTGATATGATGTATAACTATGAAGTTAATTGAAGATGTTGACGATATAAAAACAATTGAATGCTCTATCAGAAAAAAACGAAAGTCCGGAAAAATAGAATATTTTGTTTCGTGTCATTTCACCTTTGGTAATATCTGGAGTCAAAAAAAAGTGTTGAATAATTACAGTGTTTGATATTAAAATCAATTTATTCAAGCAAGCGAAAAAAATGTCCTGACTTCGAAGCTGTTCACAAGAAAGTGATATACAGCAATTCTAGTGACCCATTTGTACAGCTTCATGAGTTGGCTGTTTTATTAGGACCTTTTTTCCCAGAAAGAAGAATAATTTCAAGCGACAGTGTTTGTAAGAATTGTTACCGCCGAATTATTGGTAAGTTTCGCGTGTCTTCGAATCAGGCAATTTCTGATAACGAAGAACCAATGTTGGATGATGTAAATGTATGCGAAAATGAACAGTTAGAGTATGAAGACGAAGAATTTCAACCAATTTGTCAGATTGAAATGAATAATGAAATTTCAGATACGAAATTAAATGTTTCGCCTTGTCGAAATCCATCAAGTATCAAAGAAAGGTCCCGCGAAAACTATGCTTGCAAAAAAAGAAAACAGTTAATAGATGCATTTACGGAATCGACGACCAGTAAGCTTTCAAAAGTTTATAATGTATCAATGCCAAAAAAAAAGTGCTCTCCTTGCGACGAATGGATATATAATTTTCAAAAAGCTTTGAAAAACTGTACAAATGCACAAGAAAAGATCCGTCTGCTGACGCTGGTACCAAGGGAATATACGAAGCAAGACTTACTTTCAACGTGTCCTGAAATAACCAAATATATGATAGATCAATCCAGGAAATTTTCGATCGAAAAAGGGATATATTACACTCCTGACCCATACAATGGATATCCTGTGAGTAATACAGAAGTGCAATTAGCATTAGAATATTATTTAAGTGATCACGTAGATTGTACCAGACAAAGCCCAAATAAGAACGACGTGATTTCAGTTAAGGAAAATGGTGAAAGAATAAAAAAAGTAAAAAGATATTTAACGCGAAGTATTAGTGAAATATTTCACCTGTTTCGAGAAAAAAATCCGAACGTGAGAATTGGAAAGACAAAATTTCACTCTCTGCGACCAAAATGGGTTCAAATTGACCCATTAAAAGATGAATGTCTTTGTATTTATTGCGCCAATTCTGAGCTTTTACTTATTGGATTAAAACATCAGAGAAGGGATGGAGCGAATACCAAAGAGATTCGGAATGAAATTTTGCCAAAAGTGATGTGTCGTCTTGTAACCGAAGATTGTCAGCTTGGAGATTGCAAAAAATGTCCAGGAGCTAGAGGCATTACGCTTCAATCTGTAGGATTGTTAGAGGAAACTGGTTCAGATGATATTGTTTTCGCGATCTGGAACAAAGGTGACTTAGAAAAGAGAACAACTTCGATTGACAGTTTTGTCAAAGAGTTAGCAACCTGGACAGAAAAAGCGAATGTTCACATATATGTGAAAAATATTCAAAGAGAAGAAATCAAGGAGGAGAAAGATCGCGCTAAGAGTTATTCAAATCATTTAACAATGCAGTGTGACTTTGCTGAGAATTGGAAGTTGATGGTAAAAGATGCAATTCAATCTAATCATTGGACAAATGATCAGATATCGATATTTACTGCTGTTTGCTATCGAGGTGCAGAAACTAAAAGTTTTGCAGTAGTTTCCGATGATAAGAAGCATGATTCTGCACACGCTTTATTGGCAATGGACCGTATTGTGCAAATTATGGAATCTTCGAATCCTGAGAAAATGGAAGGAATTACAATAATAACAGATGGAGCTGCAGCTCACTTTAAAAATCGCTATCAGTATCATGCATTGAGTAAATCATCTTGTAGGAAGAAGTGGATCTTTTCAGCAACTGGCCATGGGAAAGGACCCTGTGATGGCGTTGGCGGCTTTGTAAAACACTTTGCAACTAATCATAACTTAAAGAAGTCACATCTGGAATCCATAGATGATGCCGAATCCTTTGTTCGAGAAGTGAAGAAGTATACTAGCGCCATTAATCTAATACTGCTTTCACCAGAGGAAGTTGCCAGTTTTCGAGAAGGAAAGGAAAAAGAGTGGGAAAAAGTTTCAGGAATTACTGGCATTCAAAAAGCCCATGCGTGGAAAGTAGAAGTTGGAAAGAACAACGACAGAAAAGTATACATCGCAAATACCTCCAGACATCCATGGAGAGAAATAACAGTGTACTCGGAGGAGAAGAAGCAGAACAATCTGAGCTAATAGAACATGCGGAAAGAATAAAGTGAGGAGTAAAATAAATAAAAACAGAACAGCAAAAATCATAATTTCATCAATTTTCTCAATTAAATTGTAAAGGATATGATATTTGTAAATTTATAAACTGTACCTATTCTGTAAATATATGATTTGAGATTCCTTGAGACATAAAAAACAACATTTTTCATTAACTTCATAGTTATACGTCATATTATAAAAAAAGTTAATTTTCAAAAAATAAGTTTTTCTATAAGAAGGAATGGTTTAGCGAGGATGAAACTCACAGGATATCTTCATCATATTACCATTAATCTAAAAAAAATCAAAAAGAAAATCGGAGGTGGCCTTTTTGAGAAAATTGACTTTTTAATTTTTCCGAAAAATGTACGCCATTTTGGTAATTTTTAACTTTTTTTAATTTTCTTTATGGATTTCAAAAGAGTTTAGTTCCCCCTACAAGCTCCTACAAAGAAAATTAGATTATGTCAATTGGTTCCCGAAATACAATATTTTCAAGAAAAATTTCGTTAATTTTTACATAATTCACCTGAATATTCATGTAGCCCTAAGTTCGCGAAAAAATTTTTTTGATCAAAAGCAAAAAATACGTGTCTTATATTTTACCTTAGAAAACAATATATTTCAGCCCCAACCAATTTCGTGACATTGCCAGGGTCAGACTGCCCGATTTCATATGAAATCGGTCAAAAAGCTTTTTTTTTTATCATTTTACATCGTCTGTTATGTTTTTTAGGTTCATTTTATTTTGAAAAAGTGCAATTTTTACAGGAAAATGAAATACCAACGGTTTTTTTGTTTAAAAAAATGTTATTATTTATTATTCGCAATCTTGAGGGTGGTAATCGTCGTAAACGCGTGAGGATGCCATAAAAATTCATTCCATTGTGCACCACCAGGTGAGCTCCCCATCGTCTACTAATATGATCAAGTACGCGTGGTACGCTTCAAAATTGTTACCGCAAAGGGTTGCATTTAACAATGTCAACGAATACTGCTTTCCGTTATCATTGACACGTAAAAATTGCGAATGCGGCGATGTAGCGTTTATAAAAAGTGCTGCAACGAGCCATTGTATTTCAAGTGATTTTACGACGATTAACACCCTCAAGATTGCGAATAATAAATAACATTTTTTTAAACAAAAAAAGCGTTGGAATTTTATTTTCCTGTAAAAATTGCACTTCTTATAAAATTAAATGAACCTAAAAAACATAACAGACGATGTAAAGTGATAAAAAAAAGCTTTTCATACAATAATAAACAAAAACAAAAATTAACAAAAAAAATGACGACAATAGGATTCGAACCAGCCGCAGCGTGGTGGCCGACCGGGCTCTTTACCGCTGCGCCATCGGCGGTTGTTGAAAGTGCGTCGCGCGAAATAATGGTCGTTCGGGCGTCTCGCTGACCCGAAACTTTAAAAATTCATTTAAAAAAACTACGGCCCAATGGGAAAAATGCCGGAAGTACTTTCGTTTATTTTTGATTTTCTATCGATTAAAAGTGGTCTCGTCAAAATTTGAATTTCGCAGAGGAGGCCTTCCCCTTGTTAATATTAAATTTCTGTTTGCCTCCCATTCGATCCATCAAAGACAATCATCCAATCCGCACTCTTAAAAGAAAACGATTCACTAATGTACTCCTTCAATCGTTTCTTTTTTCCTGAATATTTTAAATTAAGTGTTTGAAAATGTGTTTACAATATAAAATCAATTTTTAGGCTCTAAAATATATATAAATATGGTACATAAAGTTATTAGGTATATAAACATTAGGCAATATTAAGACTTAGTGGTCTTAATGCCTTCTCATTGATAAGCCATTGGTTTGGATAATATTTATTTAGTTAACACTTTCAAGGCTATAAGCGAGGAAACCCTCTGGGTCCAATCCGGGTGGTGAAGCCTGAAACGGGTAAACGTTGGTGGTTGGATCTGAAGGTTGCAACCAAGCACCGAGAGTCGTGAGTGACACCCGGCTATCAGTTCGGTAACTTGGAAGGTTGAAACGTACGTGACTCGCGATACGTCGAACCTAATGCTTGAGTAAGCTGATTTAGATACTAGATCGAGTAATTCAAAAATGCAAAAAAATAAATACAGCTTTCAGTATCATTGTAGACAGAGTTTTCTATTTTTATAGTGTATACCCCAGAGTTTATACCTGCATTACTTTTGGGTTGTAAAAAAGAAACCATTCTCACTGTTTGATATAAGCATAGCTGTCTTTAACAGCACACTAGTTAGCTTAAGATCCTCAATGACATCTGATTTATGAGATCTATCGGCTTCAACCAGTTACGGCTATATTTATATAGAATTGTCTTATGTTTCTATTATGTTTCAGGTCTTTAGGGATCAGGCATTGAACTTTAGCATTGCTATAGTAAAAATGAAAAAACGTTTTTCTGTGGAGATACTAATATCCGAGTAGCGATTTTGGGACTAAATAGTTGCCATCTGCTAAGGATTCAAATTTGACAACCGCAAAAATGTTCGACTTTGCAATAAATGATTTGCAAACATGATAAAAAGCTTAACATTTTGATTTTCTACAAGCATTTATTTATATTAATGGAAAACATTTTTAGATTTTCCATTCAAAGAACATAATTATAGCAGATAAATAATGAAATACATGGGTAAAAACAAATTTACTTATAGATGAGGAAACTCTCTTCGGTCTTAGCAGCCATCAAATATCAAAAACTCCAATTGTAATTCATAATCTTAAAAAAACTTTTATTACTCTTCAACGTTTCGATCATGGTTGTTGGTCTTCTTCAGGAAGGAATAATGAAATTGTCTGACAAAGGAAATGAAAAATATAACACTTTTTTAAAGATCATTTTAACAATAAATTACGTAAATAAATAAAAAAATAAATAGATAAAAAAATAAAGAATACCTGTTAAAAAGTCATATCATAACCACAATTAGTCAATCATTTGGAGGTCAAATAATAATGCACATTTTTAAAAAAAAGTCAATCATTTGGAGGTCAGATAATGCACATTAAAAAAAAAAAAAAAAAAAAAAAAAAAAAAAAAAAATGAAGATACTTGTTGGAATCTTAAAAAAATAATGAGAACTCCAAATAATTACGTAGTTTTACATCTTAAAACAATGAGACAAACATGCGGTTGAACTGCAGAATGACAGATAAGACAATAATTTGAAAAAGTAATTTACAAGTTTAACGATGAAAACCAATTTCGAAGCGCGTTTACATTAACCGATGAAAACAAACATAAATCTAACCAATCAAGTAACTACAGATGAGATGGCGGGAAACTGAAATGGAAAAATTAATCATTAAGAAGTAGAGGTTTAATCCGAAATACAATTGTATAACTTATTAATATTCAAAATTTCACTTTTTAAGTTTATAGAAGTCTTTATAAATTTGTTAATAAAAATTGATTCCAAAATAATAAATCTTTATATCCTTAAAGTCCAAATTAAATAAATGATCAAAATTTCAAGAGTGTTGTGATAAGCCAGTGTTAAAATTTCCAGCTTTACAATCATGTTTATGTTCTGAGATTCTAGTTTTTAATCTACGACCTGTTTCACCTATGTACATTTAATCACAGTGTTTACAATTAATTAAATAAACAACACCAGACTGATCTTTAATAATATCAAAATCTTTTTTATTCGAGATAAAATTATTTATACTATGATTATTTTTAAAGTAGTGTAACATAGTTATTTTATCTGATTTATTGGTGTTATATCTAATTCAAATTTTATGTTTCCATGTAGAGCTGAGATCCACAATTTGATGATTTTACCCAAACTGAGAGTTTATATCTTTCGTGAATATGCGTTTTCCCTTATTATGAATGATTTAATATGTATGTAGCAACTCGGGCTTTTCTGGCAACATTGAGAATTGCCGAGAAAATATGTCCAGTTTGCCTTTAATGGACTCTATCCAGCAGCTCGAGTCCAATTACACAAATTGGGTCAAGTCTGGGCAGAACATTAAAACTTGCCCTTACCACCCAATTATTCAGTTTTACTAATAAGGATACCCTTGGAACCGAAATGGGAACCTCGTTCTCACCTGTACGAAATTCAGTGCTATTTTTCACGCGTAAGTCTCGGAAAAGAAAATAATTATTGATCAAAAACTCCTTACAGATATAACTTTCGGTGGATCTCAACTCTACATCGGCTGATGACTCTATAAAATTTAGTCTCATTCGGTTACGACTCATTGGAATATCTTTTTATTTGTAGAGAAAATTAATATTTATTCGATGAGACTTCGATCTCCCGATAAAATCGCCGCCCTCTGACTAAACTGACTCCTATCCTTATCTCCCTTTCATTTTCTTGAGCATCCAGGACATATTTTTATTTCTGTCAGTCCTTTTCTCACCTTAACTGAGGCTTCGTTTTCTCAAGACTAGGTGCAATGTCTAGAGGAAATTCCGCCTTAGTTTCCTATCGTATAGAGGCGATACAATTCTTCAAATCAATTCACATAGGATTTGGCAGTAGGCAGAAATTTCCTATTATTTAATGCTACTTAGGTTTGGCTTTATGAAACCAGCGCTCTAGTCTAGATTCCCATTCTGGGTCGCTTCATGACCATAGAGAATTCAGACTCAACAACGTGGAACAGGATATAACTTGATTTGATATTTTACAGTTACTCCGACCTTCAGAATTAAAATTGTCCGATTTCCAAGTCGAAAGCTTGGTCGAAGGCTCAATTTGGTTCGAATTGGTCGTTTCGTTGTACCAAATGAAGTTAAATTTTCCCTATCCCTCCTCAAAGTGTTTTGCATATCGGATCGAGTTTACCAATTTGAGAATCCATTCTCGATTTCCAGGTCTATGCCAACATCGTTTATTCCTGAATACTCCCTAGCTAAGGCTACTAGTAAGTAACTCATGTGATTGCGACGGGTATTATTTTCCTCCTGTGGCTGTTCGCGATTTCCCGAGACGACCGCTCTGATCGTCTGTCCAGCGAAAAAGTGATTCTTCAATCGTCGCTATCCTAAGAGTGCTGTCAACCCGTCTTGGTACCGCTGGTCTTCCTACCTTTGGGCCCTGTGTATTGCGCACGCAATTATTGATTTTTCCCAGTGGCCTGTTGACCTATATTTATACATTTGTAGCTATATTGAGCCCTGCCCGTTATCTCCCTTTATCACATTTCTAGTGTTAATTTTACGTTTCTCCTATCCTCTTATTTTAATTGAAGTGCGGGGATGTTTTGAACCGTTTCAGTAGGTATTAGCATTAAATTTTTTTAAAGATATTCTAAGTCTTTCAGAGAGAGAGCCTCGATATAGGGCAGAGTAACATTTATATCATTTTTGTTATAAGAATCTAACCATTTACTTTTTTTATCGTTAATAATTGACGTATTATAAATTTCATTAACTCGATCTTTAATTACACTATCAATAAAAGCAAGAGGATAATTACACAGGCCTACAAAAATCGATGAAATACCACACCCCTAGACCGGACCTAGTGTACCCGGAGGAATTTGACGCGCTGAATCCGAATCTGAACTCAGAATTGCTCCATCACCCTAGGTTTCCGAGATATCCTAACCAAAAAGTGCAAAAAACACGGTTTTTTGCAATCTTTGAGCTTCGCTCACATTGAGAATTTTTATTATATTGCAAATCTGGGGACGGCATCAGAAAGCCACTATCCTCTACTTTAGAAACCACTACCCGTTTTTTTTAAACGGATTTTTACAAGCCGATATATCGTTCTTTGAATTTTAGAAACTTCAAGTTTCAGATGATACTGAAATACATGAGAAAAAATATCTGCGAGGTTCAACAATAAACTATCACTTGATCTTTCACGTGTGAAGTCTATTTTATAATGTGATACGTCCAGGTGGCACTTTACACGTGTACACGTATACGTGTACGCCTGGTAAAAAGACTCGCCAACTATTCTGAAAAGGACTTTCGGAGAGAGAATAGCCGCTGGAGACAAACACCTGGTAAAAAGATTCGCCAACTATTCTGAAAAGGACTGTCGGAGAAAGAATAGCCGCTGGAGACAAAAACCAGAAAATATTTCTGGCCAACTCTATTCTGAAAAAGACTGTCGGAGAGAGAACAGCCGCTGGAGACAAACACCTGGTAAAAAGACTCGCCAGCTATTCTGAAAAGGACTGTCGGAGAAAGAATAGCCGCTGGAGACAAACACCTGAAAATATTTCTGGCCAACTCTATTCTGAAAAGGACTGTCGGAGAGAGAACAGCCGCTGGAGACAAACACCTGGTAAAAAGACTCGCCAACTATTCTGAAAAGGACTGTCGGAGAGAGAACAGCCGCTGGAGACAAACAACTGGTAAGAAGACTCGCCAACTATTGTGAAAAGGACTGTCGGAGAAAGAATAGCCGCTGGAGACAAACACCTGGTAAAAAGACTCGCCAGCTATTCTGAAAAGGACTGTCGGAGAGAGAATAGCCGCTGGAGACAAACACCTGGTAAAAAGACTCGCCAGCTATTCTGAAAAGGACTGTAGGAGAGAGAATAGCCGCTGGAGACAAACACCTGGTAAAAAGACTCGCCAACTCTATTCTGCAAAGGACTGTCGGAGAGATAATAGCCGCTAGAAGTTCTGTTGCGTTGTATTCTTAGGTTAATCTTCCTGGGGATTACGGCTTGCAGGTTATTACGATCTCGGGTTAACCTTCCTGGGGTTCGAGTAAAAGATCAAGTGATAGTTTATTGTTAAACCTCGCAGATATTTTTTCTCACGTATTTAAGTATCATCTGAAACTTGATGTTTCTAAAATTCAAAGAACGATGTATCGGCTTGTAAAAATCCGTTTAAAAAAAAACGGGTAGTGGTTTTTAAAGTAGAGGATTGTAGCTTTCTGATGCCGTGCCCAGATTTGCAATATAATAAAAATTCTCGATGTGAGCAAAGCTCAAAGATAGCAAACAACCGTGTTTTTTGCACTTTTAGGTTAGGATATCTCGGAAACCTAGGGTGATGGAGCAATTCTGAGCTCAGATTCGGATTCAGCGCATCAAATTCCTTCGGGTACACTAGGTCTGGTCTGTGGGTGTGAAAATGTGTTGGCCTGTGTTATTATACTGAAGAGTTTGTTTTATATAATTAAAATTATGTTTGGGAAATTTTTTATCACTAAGTTTTAAACAACGATCAACTAATTCGCTTATTAAACCAATTTTGTGACAAACATATGTTTTGAACCGTTTCAATGCCCCCCCAAATTAGGAAATTTTTTAATTTTTTAAATATTTGCTAATTCCCCTTAGCGCTTAGACAACAATTGTGTTCAAAGAAATTTTAATAATATTTGTTTTTATTTGAATCTTTGTTTATTCAAATTTTAGTAAGTTTTTATTTTAGTTTTCGTATTCGTCCTTATTAATTTTGATGTCTCGCTAGTTCAAATGCTTACGAATAGCAGATTTTGATCCTTATTTATTCTGTCGGCGATTTCGTTCGGGCTTAGCCTATATACGTTCATTTCCTTTTTAAAATTTTAATTTCTTAATTACCTTGTTCAACGCCGACAGATTGGAAGACCAAATCTGTCGAAGAAGATGCTTATATCTGCTTCGGAGAGACTCCCTCACTGATGTTACGTCCTGAATGCGGCTTTGAGGCACGCCCAGGTATGTATAGGTCTCTCCAGTGTTAAGATGTCTAATAACACTTATATCCACAAGATCAGGGTCCTTGGGAACGTCCTTGTGACCTTATGCTCACGCTGATTAGTGTCACACACCTGTCAATCAGCAGGTTCTCTCGACAGCCTACTACACCTTTTTTCAAGCCTTGTTGTTCGTACATCTCTCGCCATACAGGCTCAATTCGTCGAACAATCCTGTTGTTTAGGACAGCAGTAAAGATCTTATACAGTGTGTTCAAACAAATTATTGGCCTGTAATTCTATGGCTTGGACAAGTTGCCTTTTTTCGGTAGGAGTATAGTGCGTCCTAACACCAGCCACTGCGGAATGGGCGTCTCCGACTTTAAATATGAGGTGAATATGCGGGCCAAATGTTGGTGTATAGAAGTAAACTTCTTCCACCAGAAGTTCTTGATACAATCTGGTCCAGCACCGGAAAAGTTCTTCGTGCCTCTAAGTGCTTTTTTCACCTCTTCGGCAGTGACTGGTGGGCACTCCTCCTCAGATTTTATGAGGCTGTCGCAAAACTCCTTGAAGCGGATGATATTGTCAGTATCTTCTTTCAACTCTAGTGTTTTCGGAATCTTGTACACTTCTCTCCAAAAAGTCTCTATCTCCTTGGGCTTGGGTGGATTTAATACAAAAACAGGGGGATCACTGAAGAGGCGTGATGGGTCAGCAAGAAACTGTTGATTCTCCCTGTTCCATCTCTCCCTCTTCTGTATCCTCCTCCTTGCTTCAGATAACAGCCCCATTTTGTCAACAATATGCTGCTTGATTGTCAGCAGCGTTGACTTGTTCAGTGTGTGATTCAAGGTCCTTAGTTCTTGGGCGAACTTTCGAACCCTTTCTGTGAACGGTCTACCAGATGTTATGTAGTCAATCACACATTGAGCACGGGACGCATTCTGTCTTGCCCATCCAATTTTCTTGTTTAGTTGATGCAAGAGGTCGGACTCTTGCGAGATATCTCCACGAAGGGAGGCATCCATTTCAGCCAGATCTTGGGACTTAAGAGGAACTTGCATGTTGATGTTCCTCCTTGTACTGAAATTGCGATCATCTTCCAGAAGGTGCCTGCTTTCTGTGGTTGGTCTTAATGTCGTTTCATCTTCATCTGCAGCTTGTTCAAGCAGCGGTTGAGGAAGCGCTCCGCGTACATATCCATAAAGCCTCCGCGAACAGGGATAATACTGGCATCGCAGCAGTCTAGCACGTCATTCTTAAGTTGATCCGTCCACTGAATGTGGGCGTTTCGCCGGTTCGTCGTCGTGTTTCCATCCATTCCATATATATATATATATATATATATATATATATATAGAAATATATATATATATATATATATATGTGCTTTTTACGTTTATCTCTATTATTAGGTACATTTAGTTAATAAACATAGGTGTGTAATGAATTATTGATATTATTCAGTTATTTTACTGAACTTCATGAAATCAACGGTATCCACCGAGTCTTCATCTTTCTATGGTATTGCATTTTATTCAGTTTGCGGTTTCTACTTTATCGTCAGTAGTGCATATACCACAGTTAGATGCAGAATCGGATGAATCCTGCTATGCGCCTGAACACTGGCACCGTAGTAATTATTATTGAGATTCTGCCGGCCCATCGCATTGACTCTGTCTTGATTGACTCCCCCAACTCTAGGGTAGTCGGCATTGTTATCCGACCCATTGTCTGGAGCCCGGCGCGTCCGATTGTTCAGCTTTTGGCATGGTTGTTGCGCCTCTGTTTGGGGGCTAATTCCTTTCGGGACCACCTCTGGACAATTGTTCGCAACTGCTTATTAGTTATTGTAACCGTATTCAGCAGAAACCCATGGTACAGGGACCCTCTATCCGCAACCCGAGGACGCGTTCGTTGGCTTTGTCATAAGCCCTTCGGTTTAATTCCAATGGAATGGAAACGGAAACTAAATATATAATTGAAAAAAAGGGTTAAACAACCAGCCAATGGTCCCACTCGGAGCGACTGGCATCTAAAGATGACACCGGCTCCCAGTAGAACGGCGGTCAATCATACATATGGCCACGTCTCATGTACATGAGATGGGTGGTCACAGGGTACGATGGAATCACGACAGGCCGGTGAAATCCTCGTGTGTCTTGAGGACACGAAGCAACCCAAAGATGACAGCTTTTTGCATCCATCTCGCGAGTGCCTTGGCCCATTTTTGGCACACGGGCATGACTTTAAGGTTACGAACCAGTAATAGCTTCGCACCTCGCAGAGCACCGATCACGAGGACAATTACTTCAACCGAATATTATGGGTACAGTCATTGCACTTCCCTTTTAAGTTACTGATACCTCTCGCCCTTTTCCTTCTCCTTGGCAGTGATGTTGTAGTTGTTCCGAGCCGAGGATTCGATCACGAATATAGTTCGTTTCTCGAAGTCTTGGAGAACGATGTCAGGCCTCGAGTGTGCAACGGAGACTGCTGTCCAAAAATCGTAGTTCCAGAAAATTTGGCACATCTCGTTTTGGACAATTGATTTTATCTCCCTTGGAGCGTGGAGAGAAGAGTCGCGACCAACACCCTAAGAGCGACACAGGTGGTAATAAAGCACTCTTGGTCGTTCCTGCGTGATCGGACACCCCGATAGAAAGTGTTCTCGGTACTCAGCGTGTGCATGATACGCCCTGCACCTATCACTGGGAACTTCTTGATATAAAATGCGGTCACGGTATGCTAAGGTATGCTAAGGCCCTGATGATCTAAGGAAAGAAAAAGTTTGCTCCTTCGATAATGACTGTTTTTCTACATTTCTGTGAAAGTCTCCGTGCATTCTCTTGTCGAGTAGCTGTTGGTGAAAGTTTTCAACCTCTGCTTTCCTTGCTTCGGCTTTTAGAAGTGAAGCATCTAGATAGATAGATAGATAAACGTTTATTTTTCAGCCTGCTGGCCTTAAAAAATTGACTTCCTTACACTTCCATTTTTACAGAATTTTCTTAAAACTAACCCTTAAAGACTAACATCCATCCATGCCTTATCTCTAAGTCTCACGCTTTTATCGCCTTGCCTTCCTCGCTTCGCTTCGCCTCGCCTCGCACGCATGTCCCTACTTTTTCGCATTGCCTCGCTTGCCAACCTCTGTTTTCGCTCTAATACCTACTACTTATCCGTCTCCATTCCTCTTCCTCCTTCCTTCTCTTCATCTCCATCTTACCCAACACTCCCTTCACCCATGCTACTGCCTTTTTTCCCCCTTTTCATGCAACAATGCCTCCATGCTTATCTCACTTCTTTCCACCTCCAAGCACTCCTCCAACCAGTGCTCCACTCTTGCATCCCCCTTTCCACACAGTTCACATATCCTCTTCTCCCGAGGGAGCCAGAACCTATTGAAACCCTCAATACACCCACACCTCATCCTCGCTATAAGTTCCAGACTTCCTTTCTCTCCTTTCACACATAAATATTGCGCTTTTGTCCTGGGCATAATCCACGCATAGTTCCCGTTAAACCTTGACTCTCTAATTCTCTCTTCCCCCTCTGTCTTCTCTCTCTCCATGCCATTTTGCTTAACCAAGTCATAAACCTTCCTTCCTTCCTCGTGCATCCTTCTCACTTCATCCATCTGCAGTCCATCAATTTTAAAATACCTTTCCCTCTCAGCCTCCATCTTCCCACCCCCTCTTCTGTTCTCCTTCTCCCACCAACACTCCCTAACCAGCCTACTTCCCCCCTCTTCCAAAAATTTCTCCTCGTATTTACACGCCCTGCTCCCTGCTAGAATCCCTACACTCGTTCTCCCCGTCTCCCTCCTGACAATATACTTAGGCGTGTTCCTTGCCAACCCCAGGGTCCACTTTACATACCTGTCCTGCGTTCTATTTACCTCTTCACTTTCCTTCCACCCCCACACCTTCACTCCATACAATAGCACACTCATCACTAGCGAATCAAACAGCTTCATTCTCCGTCCAAAATCATCTGCGAATAGCTTCTTTCCCAACTTCCACACCTGCCTCATCACCACATTTGCTCTCCTCACTCTCTCTTTTATGTGACCATCCACTCCCCCATTCCTCCGAAACACGAAGCTCAAGTACAAAAACTCTTTCACCTCCTGCACCTTCTTTCCCTTCCACTTCCACTCTCCTCCCTTATCCCTTCCCCCTCCTTTTCTGAACACCATAAACTTGGACTTTTCCGCATTTAACTCTAACCCCTTCTTATCCAGGTATCTTCTCAACCTCTTCATCATCTTCTTTAAGGCCTCCTCGCTATTTGCCAGCAACACTATTTCATCTGCATACGTTAGTGACCAAATTCTAACCCCTCCTATCCTGACTCCTCCTAACACCCCAGCCTCCAGCTTACTTTCCATATCCGCAATTAAAATCGGAAACAGCGTTGGGCTCAGAGGACACCCCTGCCTTAACCCCCTATCCATCAAGAATCCCTCCGAAATCCCCTCCCCTCCTCTTACCTTGTCTTTGGTCTCTTCATATATCTCCCTTACCCTCTCAATTAGGCCTTTTTCTACTCCCCTATCCTCCATCGCCTCCCACAACCTCCCCCTATCCACCGACGGAGACGCGCCTTTGAGATCCACAAAAACGCGCACAATCTCTTCCCCTTTTTCGCTAATTCTCTATCCACCACGTGCTGGAGAACGTAGATATTGTCGATAGTACTCCTACCCGCCCTAAATCCCGCCTGCGTCTCCGGCAATATTCCTTTCCCCTCGACATCCTTCCGCAGTCTCTCTGCCACCACCATCGCGTATACTTTATACGCCGTATTCATTAGCGTGATCCCTCTATAATTTTCCTGCCTATCTCTATCTCCTTTCTTATACAATAGCAATATTAACCCTTCTTTCCACCCTCCTGGGAATCCCTCGCCCCTCCATACTTTCTTCACTACCTCCTTCAGCCTCTCCCTAACCTCTTGTGTACTAAACAGCCATGCTTCGTTCTCCACCCCATCCAACCCTGCTGCTTTTGACCTTTTCAACTTCCCTATCTGCTTCTCTATCTCTTCGTCATTCAACTCTATCTCTGCCTCCCCCATTCTTCTACTTACCCCATCCGTCTTCCTTGAATCTGAGCCCTGAAATGATTCTTTGAAAAATTCCCTCCATTCCTCACTTCCTATCTTCTCGCTGTCCCCCACTGTCCGCTTCCTAAACCTATTTATTATCTTCCAGACGTCCCCCTCTGTCTTAACGTTTGCTAACTCCTCTTCCAGCTTTTGCACACACCCTTTCACCTTCTCATTCAGATCCTCCCATATCTCTTCCACCGACTCCCCTCCAAAGCGTACCTTTCCTAGCTCCTCTTGATACTTCTCCACCGCCCCCTCGTCCAGGTCACCCTCTCCCCTATCGAGACTTCTTCCCTGCCTTGTCTTCCGCCACCCTCACCTCATATCCATAGACTCAATGGCTGATGGTCTGATTCCACCCTACCCTCTACTGCGAATTTTTCCGTCTCCTCCCAATCCATGCATATTCATAACCACATAATCTATTACCGATACCCCCGCCTTACTTACGTATGTGTATTCTCCTTCTTCGTCCCCCGTTGCCATACCATTCGCCACCGCCCAGCCTCTATCCTCCATCCAGTCCCTTAGAATCTCCCCCTCCTCATTTATTATCATATCCTTCGATTTCCTTTCGAAGCTCTCCCCTTCCCTGTAAAGTCCCCCTTCGCTCCCCATCCTCGCATTAAAATCCCCACCCACTATCACCATACTCTCCTCTCTTTCGCCCAGCAGGTCTTCCACCCTTTCTTTAATTCTTTCCATTCCCTCCTTATTATACACTGTAACAAACTTACAGGTTATGCCTCCTATTTTCATTTCCCTCATTTGCACTCCCTCCCACTCTTCCTCTCCATGAACTTTTTCCTCTAATCCATCTCTAACCCCGGTTATAATTCCCCCACTGGCGCTTCCTTTCTTCTTCACTCTGACCGCCTCCTGAAGTCTCCACCTATACCCCCTTGGCAGCTTTGGCTCTATTCTATCCCATTTCTTTCTTTCTACCCATGTCTCTACCAGTCCCACAACGTCGAATTCCTGGATATAACGCCAGAACTCCTCGTCCTTCTTCTTTACCCCTGCTACATTCCAATACAGCACCTTCACTACTCTCTACCCTGCCTTACCCCCACCCCCCTACTGCCTACGAAACAAATTCCCCTGCACTTCCTTCAACACATCTTTCTCCTCATCCCACACCCACATTTTCTCGTCTTTTTATTTTCCGATATCCTACCTTCGCCGATCTCCCTTCACTCTTCTCCCTTCTAGCCCTGTCGTTCAACATTCTCTGCACATCCCTTTCCTTTCTCGTTAAATCGTGATTTGTAGACCCATTGTCGGGTGCTCTGCACGTGCGATCGTTTTGAACCGCATCTACAACTTTTTGGTGGTCTGGTGTTGTCATTTTTGTTCCCTCGAGCAGCTAGGGAAATGGCTTGTCCGTCCTTATAGATCCCCGTACTTAGCGGTTATTCCCTCGGCACCATCCCTGGATAATTCTCCGCGACTGCTTATTAATTATTATAACCATATTTAGAAGAAACCCTTCGCACAGGGTTATATATACAGGGTGTCCAAGTATTCAAAATACATTTTCATATTTTCTGATTCCGTGTGAAAAACTGAATAGAAAATGATCAATATAAATTTTTGGTTAAATGCTTAATTACCAAATAATTTTTTTTGTTTCTTTGCAGAGGAGGTGAGAATGCATTTACGCACTAAGTGTGGGACTCGACCTACAAAAACGGTAATACCCACTAAACTCACCTCCTCTTCCTGCCAACCCATGTCCTCGGAATCGCTTTCGTATTACTTCAAGGACATGGGGGTAGGGCCAATAAGCCGTGCTTCGGCTTCCACTTTTGCCTGCCAGCTTGGCATTCTTCAAACCATCATCTCATCGTCCCCGGCTGATGATCAGCCCGGGGCCTCCCTTCCGCTGCAGCGTACTTTCGCACGCCGCAGCCCTATGGCCCTCTTTGCCACACCTCCAACACGATCTTGTCCTATCTGGACCCTCACACTTGGCCGCCATATATCAAAGCCCTGGCAAGGGTAACGCCGAAGTACCTCCGCCTTCTTCCAGACCCTACAGGACATCTAACCCACCTTTAGATGTCCTGTCCGGATGAGTCGAGTCGCCAGCTCCTCGTTGAGCTCAACGTAGGCCTTGAGGTGACCCCTAATGGCTCTCTTCGTGATGTCCACCTTCAAATTTTCCGGAGATATATCGCCGAAGTGATTTTGCATGGCCTCCTTCACCTCCTTCACGTCTGTTGTTGAGTTCAGATGAAGGACCTCAACCTCCAGGCGCGGAACAATTTCCTGCACGGTGTTTTCCTCACGAACTGCCTCCCTGATAGCAGACGACAGCTTTGCCCTGCCGTCCGCTGTAGGGCCTACCTCTATGAGGACCTCTCCCTTCCTCGTCTCGGACACCCCTGATTTTGACACCGAGGGTGTCCGGTTACACCTGCATCTTGAGGTCCTTAAGGACCTCAGCATAGCTCGATCCCTGAGGCGGTTTTATCAAGACCGCCTCGGGTCGGGCTCTTCTATGCTGCTTCTTCTTCTTAGTGGATGCGGGTGCAGCTGGTGACGCCCCTGTCACACTCTTCTTCGGGGTTGAAGACGCTGCTGCTGTAGTGTGCGTCCTCGGCTTCTTCGTCGCTTGTTTGGAGGAGCCAGCCTCAACGGGACTCAGAGTGGGCTCCTTCTCTCGCTTCTCACGATAAGGAGTGGGAGTCTCAATAGTTTCTTCGGTCTGAGTACCGTTGTGGCTGGTCTCTTTCTTCGCCATAGCCCTCCTTACGTGTTCCTTCGCCTTTTTGCCGGCAGCCCATCCAACCTCTCCTGCAATGAAGCTGCACCGGAATTCGACTCGAGTGATGTAAGATCGTACCTTCTGCGCCAGATCCTTCACCTCCTCCAGTCCATGCCTAATGGGCATGAACATATTTCTCTTTGAGTCTGAGAAATCCTGCATCCTTTGCACGGCGCACTTCAACTCGTCGAGGTACTTCCGAGTCTCTCCAATAAATTCCTCCACCTTCAGGATGTCCTGTTTAGCTTTTGTTTTTTCCTCAATATCAATTTCCTCCACCATGTCCAATGGAGCACCCAACTCCTCACATACACTCCGGTTTAAGTTTTGTTTATTCATCTGCATGCTGTTCCCACGAGTAGCTAGGAAATAGAGGTCCACCCCCGCAGAGCTCCGCATGCGGGGGTAAGGTCTGCATACTCTAGAAGGCGACCTGGTATCCTAGAGATACCGTTTGGAACACCACACCCCTGGTGCTATGCAGTCTCCGGTACGGTTGATTAACGCTTTGAATTGGAGGTTTTTCCTTCAGGACCATCCCTGGACCATTGTCCGCGACCGCTTATTGAGTTGCGTAACCGTATTCAGCAGAAACCCTCGGTACACGGCCCCCCTATCCGCAACCCGGGGACGCGCCCGGTAGCCTGGTCAAAGGCGCCGGGAATCACCGAGTAATTAGCAATTAGAGAATAACCAATCAACAAAAAATGCCTTAGATAGCCGACAGTCCATGTGGCATCGCTGAGGTTTCGTGAGAATACAAGTTCAAATGTATCTTTTTCGTAGCAACCAAACTAGAAAACATTGCTCGACGAATTAATTACCTTATACTTAAAATGCATGCGTTGCTTGAAATCTGTAAAATCCTCCTGAATTCTTAGCACTCCGCAGAATTCTCCGGAGTTCTGAAGAAATAATTACTTCAACATTTTTGAATTACCCTGAACGCTTTTGAATAAATTAAATCATTTGGAATTTCAAGACTTTGAAATACGAAGTGGATACACTGTCGGTACCGGTCAAAAAAATTGTCGTTACCGGTGAAAAAAAGTACCGGTACCACAATTATTCACCGGTTTTTGAACCGTACATGAAATTCAAGGAATTCACGGAATTCAAGAAATTTATGGATTTCAAGGAATTGGTGAAATTTAAGGAATTCATGGAACTCAAGGAATTCAATAAATTAAAGGAATTCATGAAATTCGAGGAATTCACAGAATTCAAAGAATTCGTGGAATCCACAATCATGGTATCGGTGAAAAAAAATAGTCGGTACCGTTAAAAAAATTACCGGTATCAACCATTTTTGTTACTAGTTTTTGAACCGTACATGCAATTCAAGGAATTCAAGGAATTCACAGAATTCATGGAATTCACAGAATTCACGAAATTCAACCCTTGCAATAACTCGTGGCGGTTGGATGGTGGCCCTGTGACTGGACACAGAAATAATGATTATCAAACTCCTACCCCTTTCTAACATCTCTTGGGGGCGAGAAGGCACCCCTGCCCTGTAACTGGTCGCAGAAATAATGTTCGTCAAACCCCTACACCTTTCCAACACTTCGAGGGGGCGGGTAGCCAATCCTGTATCTGGTCACAGAAATAATGTATCTCAAACCGCTACTCCTTTCCAACACTTCGTGGGGCCAGGAGGCAGCCCTATGTCTGACCACAGAAATAATGTTGATCAAACCCCTACCCCTTTCCAACATTTCGTGTGGGCGGGAAGGCACTCGTGTGACTGGTCGCAGAAATAATGTTGTTCAAACCCCTACCCGTTTCCAACACTTCGTAGGGGAGGGAAGGCAGCTCTGTGACCGTTCACAGAAATAATGTTGGCCAAAGCCCTATCCCTGCATCTCTCTGATCCATCTTCTGTGATTAATGTCAGAAATAAATTCATTTTTTTTTGTTGCACAAATTGCATATGATTAACGAGCCGTAACCTTCTCAGGTAACCTCAGGTATTGAAACAGTAAATATCTTTCTTCAATAACTGTGTCAATGCTAACTAATTTCCAAGTACGTTCATTAGGTTGGTCCATTCATTACATGAAAATAAAAGATTTGAAAAAAGTCGCACAATAGCGTCATTGAAAAGGCAAGTTATTTAAGAAACGTAATTGAACATTTTCAAATAACTAAAGTTTTTATTGTAAATAGTAATGCTAATGTTTTCTATCACAAGGTAATTAAAAATTAAATGATGAATATAGCTAATATGGTAATTATGTCATTTTTATAAGAAAAAAAATAATAAATGCAAAATGAAAAGAAACAAGTTAGGCTATTGTGCAAACTGAAATTCTAAAATAATTTTACTTGGACTACTCTAACGTTCATACTTAAAATATAATGAATATGCTACGTCTTTCGTTTACGTCCGCAAGTATGTTATTATCAAATGATGATTTCTGCAGGCTTCCAGAGATGACCAAGTCATTCGCCTTATTGGGATTATTTCCATGATCGTTAAAACTGTTACCTTGATCTCCTCTTAATGCATGTTCTAAATCTTCCTCGGTATAAAGTGCATTTTTAATTTAATTAGGATGCTTTTCTATTCCAATGTGGGTTTTTCTTCCTACAATATAGTTAGAATTGTGAATTGAAAAGATTTAAAATACAATTCAACTTTCATAAATAGTTATAAATTTCTGCCTTTAAAGAATCGTATAATAAATTCAATTGTCTTTATGGACAGGGCTTGGAACTGCTCGAGATTAAGAAATAGTAAAATAGTAACCATACTTCTCTTAAAAAAATAACCAAAAAGTAACAATAATGTGGCCAAACAGTAACCAAAAAGAAAGATTTTTTACCAAAAAATACGAAGTTTCCAACAAAATTATGAATCTACAAAAAAGTGTATAGTTAAGAAAATAGTTTAACTTTTAACAAAACAGTTATATTTTTTCTGACTAAAAAAGATGAATTTTCAACGAAACATGTAATAGTTGATAAGATAACCAAAAAAGATTTCAATTTAACATAAAAAACACTATAGTTCATTCAAAAGACGATTTTCCAACAAAATAGGTTATTTTTTATCCAAATTGCTGAGTTTTTAAGCCAAAGTGACCAATTTTTACAAAAAATTTGAATTTTCAACTGGTACATATGGATTTTTGACAAAAAAGTTATCTGTCATCCAAATAGTTGAATTTTCTACGAAAACAAGGAAATCTTCAATTGAAAAAGACGAATTTTCTACAAAATAAGTACATTTCGAACCAAAAAGATGAATTTTCAAATAAAATTAGGTATTTTTAAACAAAAGGGTGATTTTCAATCAAGAAGATTAATTTTCTATCAAAAAGACGAATTTTCAATAAAAAATTAAGTTTCAATAAAACCTGTTCAACTTTTAACCGAATTTCAACCAAAGAAGGGAAATTCTCATATATACAAAAAAGATTTAAATTTTAAATTAAAAACTAGTAATTTTAGATAAATTGCAATTTTTATCAGCATTTATATGCCAAGGTGCCAGATTTACTGAAAAAAATTGAATTTTTAAATTCTTCACACGTTTTTAAATAACACAATTAATTACTTAATTCATTTCGTTGTTTCAGGCCACAAATGTTACCAAAAGTAACCTTTTCATGGAATAAGTAACTGTTTAGTAACCGCGGATCAAAAAAGTAACTAAGTTACTAAAAAGTAACCCGTTCGGAGCCCTGTGTATGCAGTTGTTCAGAATGTAATTCTATAGTAAACTAATCATTGAATAATTGCAATATTAATAATAATTGCAGTATTTTTTTTGGATTTGGCAGAACCTTAAGCCTTTGCTCCATTTTACAGTGTTATTTTCTTTCATCCAATGTGTTAGAATATTTTCAGCATCTTGATTCGCTCGTTTTGCACTGTCTTGACTTTGAGAGTGTCCAGGTTTCCCATCAACAATTGAAAGTGTTAGCCATAAAACTTTCAATTCTGTAACTACCTCATTAATACCAATAATATCTATATTTTCATAAAATATAAAATTAGTTCGCGTGGACAGAGAGAATTTCTCGCACACGGTTGTTACCTATCGGTAACATATCTATTGCAAAGTGCAAGAAAGGATACTCGGAAATTTTCATTTCGAAGTCTATAGTTAGGTCTAAGATCTTCAGTTTCATCTGATTGATTCTATTCGATTTGATTACGAATAAAGGAACGTATTCTACGATAGTCAAATCAAGTATAATGTAGATTTCACGTAGGAGACAGCTTTGAGTAAATGTCACAAAAACACTCTAATCTATTACATTTTTTATTTCGGTAACTTATTTTCAGACGACTCACAAAGATCTAGAAAAGCTATTTTCTCAATATGGAAAGATAGACGGTTGTTACTTGAAAAGGAACGTTGGAAAAAGTAATTACGCCTTTGTAACATTCAATAATGTCACTGACGCCTTAAGGTAAGTCAATGACTTAAGGTAAGTTAATGACAAGAATTTTCTTCAGTAAATTTTCGATAGAATTTTTCCTGCGCTTTTTAGCGATTATAAGAATTTGTTGAAATAGTACATTGTGTATCGAGGGCGTAAAGAAGGCTTTTTTGACGAGTGTGAACTTGCAGTTACACGAGGCAAAATAGCCTTACGCCCTTCATACACACGATACTTTTTGTCCTACCCTCCTTGAAAACAAGCATGTGAAGAAGATAGAAGATGTTTGGTATATTTGACAAATTTTAGATTGTAAGTGAAAGGAAGAAATAGCGTACTTAGCAGAATGGAGACTTTGGGGTCCAGCGATGCAATTTTTGTAAAGATGAAGATAATTTTATCTATATTCTCACTTGCGTGGCGCAGTGCATGTGTAGCGGGCGTAAAGTTTACTGTAGAGGGTGTAAAGTTTCATGTAGCGGCCCGGCGGCGGATTGCGCATGTGAAAACATCACTGGGCAGAAAGCAGCTACGTTATGCCTGATTTACGTGCATGCAATCGCGCGTTTTCGAGGGGAATCGGACAAAAAAATTATTATTTGAATTTTAAAAATGAAGGTATAGTATATTTTGTGCTACAAGTCTCGACCATTCTCCACGAGCGGCACAGACTATTTTGTCCAACACCATCATGAAAATGACGACTTTTTTCGTCTGAAAATAGCAATACGAGGGCGATTCATGGCTATACATTGACTCATCTGCAAAGCAGATCAAATCAAAAAGATTTTCAATCAAAAAGACGAATTTTTAATTGAAAAAAACTAATTTTCAACCAAAATGGCATAGTTACATTATCATTTCAAAAAATTAATTGTGAACAAAAGTAAAGTCATTTTTCAACAAATGAATTCAGTTTGCATGCAAGAAATGAATTTTAACCAAAAAAGACAAGTTTAAAAAACGGAATAATTAAATATTTACAACCAGATAGTTGCATTTATCAACTGAAAAATATAATTTTTCAACCAGAATGGGTATATTTTAATTTTCAGCTGGAAAAAAAAATAATTTTGTAAGCTTTCTCTGATAATTACCTTTCTTTTCAAGCTATTTTAGACTCTAATTACAATTTTGCGGATTTTAGGAGAAAAAGCCGAAAAGTTATTAACTTGACCTCATATACTTTCTTAATATATTAAAACTTTACAAAACCTTTAATGTTTTAAAATACTTATCTCAACATTACAATATTTATTTTTTACAATTTTATTTCAATTGTAAAAGAAATTTAACAAAATTTATTTTATAAAGAAATATATCATGATTTTAAAAGGACAAAGCAATTTTAAAAAAGAAAGTTTTTATCATTCAAATAAAATAATTCTGACAGAAACTGATAGGGATTGTAATAGTATTCTGATAGTCACCAACTTTTTTATGCCTAAAAATAATCTAGTTAATTCTTATTTACTTTTAAATTAACAAGTGTTTTGTGTATTTTATTCTTAGTGTATCTTGTGTTTTTTTTAACCTATTGGTTGAAAGTTAATTTTTTAAATTGAAAACTTAATTGGTAACTTAAATTAACTCAGCATAAAGCTAGGAAAGGGATAGGGTGCGACAGAATTTCCCCCTTGCCTTTTCCAATTCGAAAAATTACAATTTTAAATACAAGATTTGATTTTTCTGGTTCGTTATTGTATTTAAAAATTTGTTGTATTAATTGGTAATTTTGTAATTTTTGTAAATTTCTATTCTTAAATTGATCAAAATGAAAACTTTAGTTTTTCTATTATTTACAAAATCACAAATGCTTCCTCTTTTTAATTTGTCTGATTTGAATTTGTCAGAATTTCCCCTTTCCCTTTTCCAGATCGAAAAATTACCATTTTAAATACGAAACTTAAGTTGTCTGATTTGTCATTGTATTTCGAGGGGTTAACAACTCGTGAAGTCAGGTTTACACCTTCGCTGACGTCACTGGCGTGAAGTCACTTGAATTCACATGAAGTCACTGAAATGAATTGAAGTCAGTGTACAATAGGGTGGTCCAAAAAATTTTTTGTCGAATTTTTATGGGGACACCCCTCAAATTTGTTCGAATCCGCACAAAAATAAATGCGTTTTTTTTGTTTTGAAAAAAATGATATTTAGGGTTGGCGCAAGCCCCATGAAGTTTAACATGTATTTCCCATAAGAAAACAATACGTTTTTGTAAATCTTATTCAGAATCCTCAATATTATCTCAATCGAGTTGAAACTCAACATTTCTCTTCACAATTAGCCATAGAATACGAATAAAATATCACTTTTCAAATATCACCCCCATAAGTCTGTTTTATAGGGTCCCAAAGAAACCCCATAAGTGAAAAAATGGGTTTTGCGAGTTTTTGGTACTAATTATGATTTTTTTGCGGTTATTTTAATGCGAATCGTTTCTAATACATAAAATATGACATTATACTGAATATTATATATTTTAGTGAATTGTTTAAATTATTTATTATTGTTTTTAGCAATTTTCTCATAGAATGGAGTTAGAAAGACGCGGTTTTTCCCCAAATATTCCATTTTTTGTCCAATTTTCAATTAGAGGGAAGGGATAGTTCATCAATGTTAACAATAGTCATTGTCTAAACAATTTATTATAATTATAAATAATATTATATTTGAATAATGCTAGAAAGATGCAGATTTTTTTTTAGTTTCTGGCTTTTTGTCCAATTTTCATCTGTAGTGAAGTAACAATAAATTTAAGTTAACAAAATAATTGTTTAAACTTCTTCTGAAATTTATGAATAATATTATATTTGAATAATGCTAGAAAGATGCGGTTTTTTTTAAATTTCTGGCTTTTTGTCCAATTTTCATTTAGAGTGAAGTAATAATAAATTCAAGTTAACACAATAATTGTTTAAACAATTTATTATAATTATTAATAATATTATATTTGAATATTGCTAGAAAGATGCGCTTTTTTTTTAATTTGTGGCTTTTTGCTTAATTTTCATTTGGAGTAAAGTGATAATGAATTCCAGTTCACAAAATAATTGTTTAAACAATTTATTATCATCGTTGATAGTATTCTCTTTGCTTAATTGGTAGAATGTTGTGGTTTTTTCGGAAATATTCCACTGTTTGTCTATTTTCTATTAGGAGTGTCTTGATAATTAATTAGATTTAGCAAAAATAATTGTTCAAACAAATTATTATTGTTTATGACTATCTTCATCTATGTCAATTGCGCCTGATAGTTGCGGTTTTCCGGGAATTTTCACCCTTATGTCCTTTTTTCACTTAGTGAGGTAATAATTGATTAAAGTCATCAAAAAAGTTGTTCAAACAATTTAATATTGTTCATAACTAACATTTCTTAGATAAGTGCTAGAAAGTGGCAGTTTTTTCTAAAATCTTTCACTTTGCATCGCCTTTTTATTTATGAACAATTAAGAAGTCAGCCACAACAAAAATGATTTCCCGAAAGGTATTGTTGTTTTGAGTGAATTATTTTTGCTCTTTTCACAATGCTTAAAAAAATTGATTTAAAGAAAAAAAGCTATTTTACACGAAAGGCAGAAATACCTCACTAAGTGAAAAAAGGACGGAAAAGTAAACATAGCCCAAAAACCGCAACTATCAGGCGCAATTGATATAGATGAAGATAGTCATACCATTATACCATTATACCATTAAGCCGTTTCCCTTTTCGGCGAGCCTCTAGGGGTAGGCGTGACACTACCCGATTCGGGTAGTGTTTCTAGGTGGATAGTTTCTTGTAGTAAATAACTACAAGTGTGGGCTCACCACACCCACGACCGCCAACAGCAACGCAGTAGTATTATTCTCGAACAGTCACCCATCCAAGTACTAACCGCGCCCAACACTGCTTAACTTCAGTGATCTAACGGGAACTGGTGTTTCCAGCGTGGTATGGCCGTCATGAACAATAATAATTTGTTTGAACAATTATTTTTGCTCGATATAACTAATTATTAAGTCACGCCTAATGAAAAATAAACAAACAGTTGAAAATTTAAGAAAAAACCGCAAAATTCTACCAATTAAGCAAATAGAATATTATCAACAATGATAATAAATTGTTTAAACAATTATTTTGTTAACTTGAATTCATTATTAATTCACTCCAAATGGAAATTAAACAAAAATCCAGAAATTAAAAAAAAACCGCATCTTTCTAGCATTATTCAATGATAATATTATTAATAAGTATAATAAATTGTTTAAACAATTATTTTGTTGACTTGAATTCATTATTACTTTACTCCGAATGAAAAGTGGACAAAAAATCAAAAATTAAAAAAAACGCAATTTTTCAGCATTATTCGAATATAATATTATTATTAATTAAAATAAATTGTTTAAACAATTATTTTGTTAACTTGAATTCATTATTACTTCACTCTAACTGAAAATTAAACAAAAAGCCAGAAATTAAAAAAAAACGCATCTTTCTAGCATTATTCAATTATAATATTATTAATAAGTATAATAAATTGTTTAAACAATTATTTTGTTAACTTGAATTAATTATTACTCCACTCCGAATGAAAAGTGGACAAAAAACCAGAAATTTAAAAAAAACCGCATCTTTTCAGCATTATTCAAATATAATGTAATTAATAATTATAATAAATTGTTTAAACAATTATTTTGTTAACTTGAATTTATTATTACTTCACTACAGATGAAAATTGGACAAAAAGCCAGAAACTAAAAGAAAATCCGCATCTATTGTTAAAATTGATGAAATATCACTTTCCTATAATTGAAAATTGGACAACAAGTGGAAAATTTGTGAAAAAACCGCGTCTTTCTAACTACATTCTATGAGAAAATTGCTAAAAACAATAATAAATTGTTTAAACAATTGACTAAAATATATAATTTTCAGTATCAAGTCATATTTTATGTATTAGAAAACAATTCGCATTAAAAAAACCGCAAGAAAATCATAATTAGCGCCAAAAACTCGCAAAACCCATTTTTCCACTTATGGGGTTTCTTTGGGACCCTATAAAACAGACTTATGGGGGTGATATTTTATTCGTATTCTATGGCTAATTGTGAAGAGAAATGTTGAGTTTCAACTCGATTGATATAATATTGAGGATTCTGAATAAGATTTACAAAAACGTCTTTTTTTCTTATGGGAAATACATGTTAAACTTCATGGGGCTTGCGCCACCCCTAAATATCATTTTTTTTCAAAACAAAAAAAAACGCATTTATTTTTGTGCGGATTCGAACAAATTTGGGGGGTGTCGCGATAAAAATTCGAAAAAAATTTTTTCCAATGCATTTTTGGACCACCCTAGTGTAGAATACATCAATCGAGTTGTAAACCCGTCGTTGTATTTTAAAAATTTTTTGTATTAATTTGTAATTTTATATTTTTTTGTAAATTTCCATCCTTAAATTGACCAAAATGAAAACTTTAGTTTGTCTATTATTTAAAAAATCAAAAATGCTTCCTCTATGAGGAAGCAAATACATTTGCTAACGGGAAGCAAAGTGCTCGTGAAATGAGTACCATGTAAATATAAATACAAATAAAGTGGAAACACTCGAGATCGAATTCACAGCTAGTTTTGTATTTATAAATACAATACCGCTTTTTTCATGGAATTAACAGCCAGTTATTTAACAATGATTCTTTGCTATGAATCGATAACATCTGACAATTTTTTAACCAAACTTAATTAACAAATGCATTATTTGGTTATTTTTCAGCATTTAAACTTGTTTTTTTTTATGTAATCAACTGTTAATAGCACATTTTTTTAATTTTTTTCAATAGTTCGATAACGATCCACTACTTTTATTTTTATCATCAATTTAATTAACGTAGCCATACGCGGTATATAAAATAAGATTTTTGCAAATATTTCACATAGGGGGATATTATTATGAAATAAAATCGGTCTCATCGTAGGATCTATTTAGAAGGAACTAGAGACGAAAAACGGTGTTTTTGAGTGGTCTTTCGTCTCTAGCTCTTTCTACATAATTCCTACGATGAAAGATGAAACCAACCACGCCATCGTATTTACACGTAAAAAAATACATCAAGAACGTGTATTTTTTTTTTTGAAATAAATTTTGGTAGACCTTAATGACTGATGATTTTTAACGTCATTTTTGCAATAAGGAAATCTAAATGTATGAACTGTGTGACAGAGCCCTCCCAAATAGCCATACACCCCTGAGGGCCAGGTGACTGAGCGGGAGGCTTATCGTTTTATTTATTGTCACTGTGAGTCGGGCTCAATTTGTGAAGGTCTGTTAAACTTACTTTAGCAAGAGAAATACATAATTCCTGATATATTTTTTCTAGTAGAATTCGATGGCGCAATCGGATTCATCGTAATATTTTTCTATAAAGCATTAAGTGTCCAAAAACCGAACTTTTCTGTAGTTTTTCGCTTCTGACGCTTTCTGGATAATTTTTATGATGAAACTGATTGCGCCATTGTATTCTACGTTGGGTTTCCCTTGCAATTGGAAGAAGTAAAAATCTGGAATGTCTGCACTGCATGTGAGCCGGGCTCATCGTTTTTATTTGCTGAATTTTTGAAGGGCTGCCAAAAATTATTTTCAAATAATCAATACACGTTTTCGCTGTATTTGTTTACGTAGAATACGTTGGTGTGATTGGTTTCATCGTAGGAATTATGTAGAAACAGCTAGAGGCAAAAAACGCGGTTTTTAGTGGTTTTTATTTTTTTTGAGGTCGTTCCACTACTTTTAAGAATCTGAAAAAAATCACAGGAATTTTTGAGCCGAAAATACATAACATAATTTTTTTTAGCGAGGAGTCGGTCTTTGTTTCCGATATAAAATTGTTTGAAGTTTTCAAAAGGCTGTAAAAATTTGAATTTCGCGCCAAAAATTTTTTCGCCTTCATAGGTTTATAGGGCTTGAAAAACCCTACAATTTTCTTCTTTGTCATTTTTCTTAGCTCAAAAATTGACCGAGATATTGCAAAAAAACTCGCCAGCACTCAATGGTGTCCCATGTTGCCCCATGGGGATCTAGGGGTCTGAAAATATAGGAAAAGGGGTTTCTATACATGCCGAATATCAGGTTGTATTTAGTTATAGAGGTTCCTCACAAGGCAGATTTGACTATCTTATCCGGCTAGACCCTTTGAAGAGGCAAGAGCAGCTTGATCGTCATTCATGAAGCGGGGGAGAGCTCGGGGGTTCGTGCTCGTGCATTTTCGGCTTTACACGAAGCTGGTCTACACAGCATGTAACAGAGCCGACTCACCGACACGCTACGTTTGCGTGTGTCGCTCCCAGATGGGAAAGTGGTGGGGGCCGAAAATTCCCATGTTCTGCATGGGTTGGGACTGTGAGTAAAAGCGGGTTGAGTTCAGACTGGGAGCCAAAGCGGGTTGAAGTCCAAAACCGTTTTTCCCCGCGGAATAATTTCAGTTCGCTTCTACTCTGATGCTCATTCATTCCGTTTCCACTCCCATTCTTTTTTCAAGTCTTCTTTGCGCTCACACGAAAACTGAAACCGTTTCTCTTCTGCAACTTATTTTGCACCGCTTTTACTCTCAGCCCGTCATATCTCATATGACTAATTGGATATTTATATCAGCACATTTTGAACACGTAATACTTTTGAAATTTATTTGTTAAGAGATATTTATTATTATTTTCATTTTTATAGAACTGTGTGCTGTTATAAAGTTAGGTGGAAAATTAAATGAGTCAAATATTTTTTATAACATTTGACATTATTTTTGATCGGTTGAATTTAAATATTATATGAAGAAAAATTAGCAAGTTAATTATTAATTTGAAAAACATCATTTTAGATTCAAAGATGAAAGATATTATCAAGTAAGGAAATTATTTTTCACTATTTTTAAAGCTTTCTCAAACCCATTTTTTGATTAAAATTTCCGTAACATTTTCCCACATCGCACACTTCCCGAAAAAACCAATTCGGTCCCAGGTTTAAACCTATGATTTTCCCGAAAAAAAACCTGGGGCAGACCTGGTTTTTTCGGGAAGTGTGCTGTGAAGGTTTGTAATCACATTAGTATCAGAAATTAATTTTCTTCTGAATACTTTTCTTGTAGAAAAAACAGTTGAAAAATTCTACAATAATAATCAAAATCAATTTCTGCTGGTATTGATGTGTAAGTGAGTAAAAGTGTTTACAATTTTTACTGGATTGTTTGACTTGATTTATGAGTATTGCTCAATTTTATGACAAAGTGAAAAATCTGTATATAAGTAAATCCAATATTCTTCTGTTATAAATACTATTAAATTTTTATTGTGATATTCAGACATTTATGTATTGCAAAAAATTACAAATTTTGAAGTTTTGGTTTCAAAATTATACGTTTCAACTTGAAAGAATCCAAAAGTTTCTAATTTTCAGTTCTAACAATGTGTAGTGAAATTTTTTGTAATATTTCAAAATTGTTTTCTTTTTTAAAAATAGTTAAATTAAATAAAGTAATCCACAAAAATTTATTTGGTTTGAAAAAATTATTATGTTTCAAACATGGAAACTTGTTATTGTTTTTTAACTCAAACATGTTTTTAATACAATAAGATTCTGTTTGTTGTAAAGCAATATTTTTTTTTATATTAAAAACAATGATTCTTTACATAATTTTTTGTTCTAATATGAAAACGTTTAAAATAATTATCATTCTGTTTTTTCTCACTTTTTGTAACAAATTTAATTGTAACCTAAATAAGACACCTAATAAACCTTTTTTCGGTGTTCTACTTAAAAAAAATTCACCCAAATAAAAATATATTTATGTGAACATTAAGTTTAAAATACTATCAAATATGTCACTAGAAAAATGATACAAAATAGATTTAGGAAAAGATATTGTTTAAAGATAAAAATACCTGAATATTCTTTTTTGTAGGATTTTATGACCAATTCCTTTTTTAAATAAAAATTACGTAACAGCATCTTCATTCGATTTTCATATTGGAATTAATTATTTATTAAGAGAAATAAGTCTGTTATTAAAAAATACATTTTAAGAGACATAATTTGAAGTCTTTTTTATTTATAATAGTGTTTCCTAAAAGCAACTTTAGAAAGCAAGTTTTTAAACATTACAAATATAACAAAAATAATTATTAATAATATTAAAAAATGCTACTTTCATGAAATGCGACGCATATGCCTCGCACTTATACGTACCTCTAACAAATTGTAACGCATATGTTTCGCACCCTGCACCAGCTGCGTGTTTTGCATTTCGTGTGGGTAACGTGCGATGATTTTCCCATGCTTTTTGATCGGAACATGTTCCGGAAATAGAAAAGTCTTACCAACTTTTTAAGCTGTAAGTATTCTCTACTTAACACGTAGCGTAAGGAAACTTTTTTAGTTCTTTTACACAGAGGAAAAACATTATTTTACTACAAATGAAGAAATATCTCATTTTTGTATATTTTACCAATACTCATTATTTGAACATTATAATGCCAAAAAAAATCTTTCATATGGTTTATGCTGAACAAACACACAGCAGTATACAAAGTTTTCTTACGTACCTGATAAAAAAAAACACATTTTCGGCCTCAAAATACGCAAAAATAACGGAATTTTTGTAGTTTGATATTTAACAACGTATTGCGTAAACATTTTTGTATCTACTAGCAATTTTTCATCCCTATTTGAAAGAGAAAAAAATCATTTCTTTTTCGATAGGCTTTGATGACCATAAACAATATGTGTTTACGAAAAAAATATAGACAATAACCTTTTGGAATATGAAATATCTTTTTATCATTTTTTTGTAGAGCCAGAGAAGATGGATATAAAAAGGAAATTCAGTTACATAATCGTGATTTGAGGGTAATGCCAGCAGACTCCTGGCACCAACCGGACAGCATCGAGAATAAGACAAAGTTGGCTGCTATTATCAAACAAAAATCGGATTCTGATGAGTCTGGTGATGAGCAACTAATGCAATATTACGCCTCAGACAATAATGTGCCCATTAATCGTTTGAATGATGACTGCCTGATGCATATTTTTCTTTACCTTCCCATAATAGATAGAGTAAAAATAGAAAGAGGTAAGTAAATATGATGAAAATACAGAATTCGAAATTACTATTCAGTCAGGAATGAAATTGACGCTAATTTTTCGTGTAAAATTAGAAGTCGTCTCCAAATTTTTTTTTATTATTTACGTGTTTATCATTACGTGATATGATTATTTATGTGTTTTACAAGTGGAAAGCAACATGGTGTTTTTGAAGGATTGTTTTCGCGCCTAATACGAATCCGGGGTGAAAAGTTGTCAAAACAATGTTGAGGTGTTTATTTATGAAAATAAGCGATAGGTGGATTTTGACAATATATTACCTGTTTTGGCTATTTGTAACTCATTTAATCGTAATAAAAAAACGATGCTACTACAATTGAATCTTTTGGAAAAGAAAAAAAGTTTGGGTTTATTCCTTTAAGCAAATTGAGATTAAAAAGTGAAGTTTAGTTTTTTATTAGCGAAAATAATCGTTTAGAACATCGGGGCGCGTGTGCAAGCGTAATGGGTGTACTGGAGCACTTCAAACTTATTTTTCTGAATAAAAAATTTAAATTTCACTTTCTAGTCTCAAGGTACTAAAAATCAGCAGCGCAAGCTTTCTTTCTAGTCTAAACAAAAGTTCAAAAAGGGTCATATGAAAAATAGTAAAAGCGGATGGTATATTCTCAAAAATCACTCAACGGTTAGTGGTCCCTGGAAGGATCGCGGGAAGTTTGGGAACGTTCCAGCCACGTCCCCGGAACGTGTAAAATGGCCGCCCATATTTTTTTATCTATTTCTGATGGTTTACGAGATATTCGTTTTAAAAAATACTAGTAACTGTAAGGCCCATTGAGGTCCCATTGAGGTCCCAGTAGGAAATCCCTGGAATCTTCTAAAGGGGCGGACGTTTCACACGTTCCGAGAATGTGACAGAAACCTTTCAGTGGAACATCCCCAATTAATGGAAAGGGCATGAAAAAATCTATTGAATGAAACTGTATTAGAATTTTTTTCCTATTAGAGGCAAAGGTATTACGAGTATAAACCTAGATGTGGCACCTCCCTAGCGAACCTATAATAAGTTCCAAGAACTAAAAAAATGCAATTGGTTAAAAAGAGCCAGAGACATCGCTATGTCTTTTTGACCATTGAGATTTTTTTAGTTCTTGGAACTTATTATAGGTTCATTTATGAGATACCGCATCTAAGGCGTAAAATATCTTTGTTAGAATATTTAAAAACCGCTGAAATGGACGAGATTAACGGTACAAAAATTTGCACCCCCTTCCCCTCGGTAAATTTTATCCATATAAAAATTTGTTTTCTCGTTAACTATTGTCTAATAGCACCAGTCAGCACAGTCTAGTGTGAAAAGGGAGTAGCCCTAGGGATTCTACTGTGAAGAAAATCCGGGAATTTTCTATGTGTGGAAATAGTGAGATCAACCTTTGGGCTTGTCGAGGACTCGCGCTACCCGTGCGGGCACGGTTTTGCGGCGCACCCATCCTAACCAGATGCCTGGCGATGTAGGTGTCAAGAACAATTAGACAAATAATACAAATAAAACTCGCCCAAAAGTTGACGCAAAATCGAGGTTTTCCGTCCTTACGGCGGGTGATGACAACTTGGGAGCTCCACGGACTGCTGGATGGTTGGATGACTCCTTTTTTCAGCATGAGTGATACTTCTTTGTCGATTATCTCCTGGATGGCTAAGTTTCTTGGCCGATATCGTTGTTTCAGCGGTGTTGGGTTCTCTAGCCGGATCTCGTGTTTTGCGAGTGGTGTTATGCCTTTGACTGTTGCTAGGCGTGTCATCTGCTTGTTCATGAACTTTTCGGCGAATTCCCTATCTCTGGGTCTCAGGTCGGATATGGTTTTTGGTCCTTCAATGGAGCAGGCTTCTCTTTTCTGGTTTCTGGTCAGGGGGAAGACTTTCACTCCGTTGATATGTACGTCTAGACCCAGTTGTTCTAGGATGTCTATCCCCAGGAGTACGTCGTGGCTGAGAGTATCCATTATGGAGACCTCGGCTTGTATCCGTTTCCCCATGGCGTGTAATCTTCCGAAAAGAACTGCACCAAGGTGCGTCTCAGTACCGTCTGCCATGACAGCTATGGTGTTGTTTTCTTCTTGCTGTCAGCCCTGGTTTATGCATCGTTGTGCTGTTTCGGCGTTTATGTATGAGGAGACTGATCCTGGGTCCACTAGCGCGTTTACGGCGTATATCCCGATCTTTACTGGGATAAAAATCCTTGGCTCTTCGAGGGAGGTGGTGTCTAGGGCCGGGTGTGAGCCTAGTTGGGCCTGGCCCGGTTTTCGTTTCCCTGTGTGTTGCACGGGCAGTCTTTGGAGAAGACATCGTCGGTGCCGCACCAGGAGCAGAATATTTTTGGTTTATATCGGCAGTTTCCCCGGGCATGTCCTCGTTGTTTGCAGCGCCAGCAGACTTCGCGGCGGTTATAACTTGGCTCGATGGTAGACGTTGGTTGTCTCGCAGGTTTGTGTGCTGGGCGATGGTCTCTATGGGTGTCCCTCTTCTGGTGTTCTTGGGCTTCTTCTATTTCCTCCACTCTTTGAATTAGGGCGCAGGGGGTGTTCACCTCCGAGCGCCGGATGTATAGCCGTAGTCCTGGTTTCATATTGTAATACAATGTCTCCATTGTCTTTTTGGGGGTGAATCCCACTCGTCTTCTCGTTAGTGTTAGCAGGGCTGTTACGTAGTTGCGGATTTTCTCGGTGTCTCCTTGGTGCCGGTTGTAGATACGTTGGTCTAGTTGTCTAAGTTCATGCAGGGAGAGGTAAAACCTCCTCCGGCTCTGCTCTAGGTCGTTCAAGGAGGTGAGTTCGGCTGCGCAGTTGCGGTACTAGAGCTGGGCATCGTCTCTGAGTAGTTCCGGAAAGCCTTCCAGGATTTGGTAGTCGAATAAGCTGTAGGCCCTCTGGAGTTCCTTCAAGTTCTCGAGGAATCCGTCTACATTCTTGCCGTAGAAATGGCAGTTCCATTCCCGCATCTGGTCCAGGATTTTGGTAGATGTTGTAGCGTTATCGAAAACATCATCCGGGTCCTCATGACTGGGTTGTCGTGAATCTGTTCTCTGGTTCGGGTATCCGAGTGTAACTGTGTTTCTTTAGTTCCGCGTAAGGACTTTGCCATGTTTCTGAGTTCATCGTGTTCGGCCTGCATGGCTTCCAGGCCCTGAGTGCGGTCGATTTCTTCCTTGTATTCCGGGGTATCTTCTGGTTTGTCGTTAATGAGTGCTGGGTTGACTCTGAGGAAGTTCACCAGCCTTTGTCGAAGGACTGCGAGGGATCCTACGGCGTCGATCTCATGTCTTCGGAGCTCTTCTTCAAGCTGCTCTTTTCTGAGGCGGTATATCCACGCCACAGCCATGGTGTCGGGAGACGTGGTAAGGCGGGTCTGGACACAGCGGTAATTCGTTGCGGTTTACAAGGCGGTGCGGTGCGATGAGTAGTCGGAGCGATTCGGTGATCGGTTACCGGTTTCTAACACGATGTTTACTCTGTTGGAGAGCTTGCTCGACCGTGTCGTCTCGAAAGCTTACTAGGGTTTCATAATTTATTTCTTTATCATTCTCTAAAAAACTTAAATGGTTTTAAATGTTCTAAATGTCGCCTTAAATGCTCTTTTCGCGACCTGAAACGTTTTCTCCAACGTTTTCAAAGTCAGGTTTTATTAAATCTGGTTGCTTAAAGACCCTATTTCATCGGGATATACACAGTTAATCCCATGTAGCACACTTGCCGAAAAAACCTGGTATTTTCTTAGGACTTGGTCCAAGTGGTCGGGAGAAAAAACCAGGTGTGCGCTAGGTTTAGAACTATACTTAAACCTAGTTTAAAACATAGGTTCATGTCGGCCGCGATTTTTTGGTTTTAAAGAAAAGTAAATTAATGCGGGAAATTTTTTACAGAGAATTCAGTATTTTTAATGAAGATAGCTCTGATTAATATAATCAAGTCAAAAATCAATTTTACATTAAAATTTTTAATTTGTATTCAAAAGTGGTAAACATTTCGCTAGTACTTTTTAAATTTTGTTTTTGAAAAATTTTAATTTTAAACAATAGTGAAGGATAATTCCTGAAGAGCATGTGGCTATAAAAAATGTATTTATTTTGTTAGGTCCGAAAACGTTAATTAACATCTCGGACATCAAAAAGCTATGATGATTGGCAGGCCGCGGCTGCCTCGCAAATTAATTCCCGATTTCAAATTGAAGCATTCTTATATCCTTGGCAATTAATCTCAGTTGCGAGGAAGAGTTGCATCAGCGCTGAACACCGGCCAAATGCGGAACTAATGCTCTCAATGGAACTGCGCGGCTGAACGGGCATTAGTAACGGGAAATTTAAATTAGTGCCCGTATAACTTTTGAAAAACTAATCAGATTAGTTTGCAATTCTACACACAATTCAAGGGACCAAAAATAAAGATCCAGTTCATTAACCAGTATTTTTTGACTATCGATTCTAGTTTTTACCATAAAAAAGTAATAGAAAATAAAAAATTCCATTTTTCGGTCGAACTATGCAAGATGCGAAAAATGATCAATCCACAAGAATTATGCTCCAAGAAAAGATCTTTTGTTAAAAATCACTTTTTAAAAGGATGGGTATTTTTTTATTCGTAAACACTAACATAAATAATGGGGGGGGGCCCCCCCCCACCCCTTGCCCCTTTGGGGGGGGGGGGGCGTTTGATGGAATGTCACGATTTGTCACGCCGTAGAGGGGAGTGTTTTGCTGAACGTCACGTGACAAAGTAAATCGAATGAAATTGCTTATTCGTGTTATTTTTCGTGAGTTCATTGAATATTATTAATAATAATAATCGACAAGTTAGTGTTTGCAGCATGAAGATGGTTCGCAGTGATGCTTTTTTTTTAGTCCGGCTTTTATTTGTTTGTTCGCTTTATTATTTAAAAGATTTAAAGTAACATTGTTAAAATCTATTATAATTTCAATGTTTTAATTTCATGCTTGAGTGAAGTTTTAAACCTTCTTGGTTTATTATATAAAAAAGTCAGACTGATTTCAAATATCATACATTTTTTATGATATTCCCCTTTTTTAATCTTTCAAAAGTGTAAATGAAAAAAAAATATCTTGTTGATCAGCTTTCAGCTTTAAACTTTCAACATTATATTATTTAAAACTGGAATCACTTAAAGTTAAACAATATTGAGTTGAAAGCATGTATCGAAACCTGGAAAATGGTTAAGTCTTATTTTAAAATTTTTCAAAATTGTACCGTTTGAAAATAATGACATTTTACAGTTGCAAAACAAAAAAAAAGCTTATGAAAATTTCTTGACTACTCATCTCAAATTTCGGGACGACAAGACACTTCGAATTTTAAATTAAAAACTTTAAGTAATTGAATAAATCCCAATCCTAAGTCTTTGATATTAAATCACCTGTAAATGAGGAATACTTAAAATTCTACACTTTCCAAGTTTTGGATGCTTTTCAATTTGAGAAATTTTTATCCTTTGGCTACCAATTCAAATAATTTCACTACTTAGCATGTAAAACTAAAAATGAATCAATTTTACAACTCAAAAATGGACCATTTTTAAATTTAGAACGTTTTAAATTAAAAATTTTCGAAATAATAAAAAACGGTACAATATCAAATTTAAAGTTTCTCAAACTAAAAATTCAGTTTTCGAAAGGTGAAATATAAAAATTTTTTTTTTTCTAGAGAAAAAATTATTTCGCGAAAATCTCCGAATTCCTTGAATGTACAAAATTCCTTGATTTTTCTGAATTCCTTGAAATCCTCGAATATTATAAATTCCCTGAATTCCTGAAGTTCTTTGAAGTCGTTAAAAGTCACTGAAATTCTGTAAATTCAATGAAATCCTTGAATTTTATGAATCACTAAAAATCTCTGCATTCCGTTAATTGGGAATTCTCAGAATTCCTTGAATATTTTTAATTTCTTGCATTCCCTGATTTCTCTGAATTTCCTGAATTCTTTAAATATCCTGAATCAATTACATATTATAAATTTCTTGTATTCCCCGAACTCGTGAAAATGTGAATTTATCAAATCCCTGTATCCCTTAAATAATCTGAATTATCTTGTTCCGAATTTTCGTATTATCATATACAAATTCTGGGTGTACGTGCTGACCACTCGGCCCCCCACTCTAAAAGACTTTCCAGCAGGGCACACGGGCGCTTTTCTCCACGCTTTTCCTCGCACTCGGCGCGAGATCTTAATACGAGCCACGTGTGTCTCTATATATATTCCAGTAAATTTATATTGTAAACTCTACGCTGACTTTGCGAATAAACGCAGTTTTAAATCTGAGTTGTTTTTGTGTTCACCTAGTCACATGCGCGATCATCATTATGTTCGAGTCTAATCCGAAACATTGGTCCTTCGAGCCGGATATTTATACTAAAAAACCGGTATGAAAACGCTGAAGAACGATCGTATCAAGTTTTTCAAGAGTGTTTCGCGCATTCAATGTGAAACAAGTGCCAGTTTCAGTGCAAGTTTCAGTGCAACTTTAAGTGCAAAGAGTGAATACACCTGGAATATAAAAGCATAGTGCATCATGCATCAAACAGAATCGCATTTGACGTTGCAAAATTGAAATAAACATATCTGGGCAACTCGTAATTAAGCTTGTAATTATGGCTACCAAACTTTCGCTCGGTAAAAGTGTCTAAATTTAGATTTCTCAAAGCGATTAACGTGAATCGTACATTCCAGTGCCTATCGGTGTGAGCTAGTGTGTGTTGATAACGTGTACACAAACTGTAAACAGTTCATCGAGACACTCGTTATAAACAACAATCATTCAGTTCTTACCTGTCAAAATGACTGAAGAGGAATCGAAAATAAAATAAAAATGGGTTCAATTTCAGGAGAAGCATCAGGAGTTACTCTCGTCATATACAAAAGAGGATGAGAAGTCGCCGTACTTCTCTAAAGACCTTTTTAGTGAAACAGAGGAACTTTATTTAGTCGAGATGTGTAAATTTTTGGACAAAATGGATGCTTATGGTCGACGACGAGCTTCTAGGGATGATCAAGGAGACACAGTTCAACAAGCGTATCACGGCCATGGACCAGACCTTCCGAAGATCGAGCTTCCCAAGTTTCCGGGTAATTACTTGGATTGGCCGAATTACCGTGATTTATTTAATGCAATTGTCGTGGCAAATCCGAAAACAACAAACGTTGCAAGATTGCATCATTTGAAAACGAGTCTATCTGGAGAACCTGCTCATCTCCTTAGCAACATTCCTACTACTGCTGAGAACTTCACCCGAGCATGAGATTTACTAACTGAAACATATCAAAATACTCGGTTTTTGGTGAGTTCTCAGATAGCCGCTTTATGTTCTCTACATCGGATGACCACCGTTACATTTGGACTATCCTCATCGCCTTATTTGGCGTTACGCACCATCCAGCAACTTGTCACCGACGAAGGACATCGGTGGCCTAACGCTGCCTCCATCCTCCCCGTCATATATATATATATATATATATATATATATATATATATATATATATATACATATATATATATTGACGATGTTTTGGCAGGTGCTGACGAATTGGAATCAGCCTTAACATTGCAGCAGGAACTAATCAATCTGTTGCAATCGGGTGGATTTCCCTTACGCAAGTGGGCATCCAACGAGATGGCACTGGTGAAATCGGTCCCTGAAGATTGGAAGGCGAAATCTCAGTCCCGTTCATGGCACGACGGAGGTGAGTTTCACACTCTAGGATTGACGTGGCAGCCGGCAGAAGATGAACTGCTATTTCGTACAAATGTAGCTACCCCTACAGCACCTTGCACCAAGAGAAGAGTCTTATCAGACATATCAAAATTGTTTGACCCTCTCGGATTTATATCACCAGTTATCATAGTCTTCAAGATTCTTATGCAGAATCTCTGGCTCATCAAAATTGGATGGGACGATCCACTTCCAGAGGAAATCTTCCAACGATGGATACGCCTCTTCTAGAATCTTCGGCATCTAGATACTATCAGGATTCCTCGTTGGCTGGGTCATTCCAATGGTCTCCGATTGGTCGAACTTCACGGCTTCGCGGACGCTTCTCAGGCCGCGTATGCTGATGTTCTTTATCTGAGAACCGTCTCACATCAAGAGGTCATCCGTTCATCTCTCATTTGTTCGAAATCAAAGGTCACGCCCATCAAACAATTATCTATTCCAAAACTGGAGCTCTGTGGGGCCCAGCTTCTCGCTCGTCTTACCCTTCATATCCAGAAAACTCTCTCCTTCGAAGATGTGAGGGTGCATCTCTGGACTGATAGCACGAATGTGGTTGCATGGTTGAGATGTCCTTCTTGCAGTTGGTATACATTCGCGGCTAACCGTGTATCATATATTCAGACATCCCTTCCGGATGCTTATTGGCATCACATACCTGGTATCGAGAATCCTGCGGACTGCGCTACTCGAGGTTTCTCTGCCAAGCAGATTGGCGCTCATTCGCTCTGGTGGGTTGGTCCAAATCGGCTTTCAGAGACCGATCTTCCGTGGTCCACCTTTGATCCAAATCTTGAAGTCGATACTGACCTGGAACGACGTGTTATCATACACCAGACGACAGTTGCTCATCCTCATGTGTGGGATCGTTTCGCTCATTGTGCATCTTCTCTAGAAAAATTAACTCGAGTGACCGCATTGTGCATTCGATACATCGATAACCTGAAGGAATACAGAATCATCAATCGCTCATGTCCTTATGCCCACCCTCGAGTCCTCACACCAGCTGATCTCGACTACGCTCGATTGTATTGGGTTCGAAGCTTTCAGCAGACCCACTTCTCTTCTACTATTTCCAATATCTTGGATAAAAAATCGAGAAGTTACCAAAATGTGACGCACTAATCAAACTTAACCCTTTCCTAGATGCTCAGCAGCTGCTGAGAGTTGGTGGCCGTATAAAACATTCCGTTTTGGATCCTGATGAGAGGCACCCATATATCTTGCCACCGACGTCTCCGTTCACAGATCTGGTCGTCGACAGTTGCCACCGGCGTGCCCTTCATGGGGATACTTAGCTCACACTCGCCACCCTAAGGCGCAAATTTTGGATTCTGCGAGGTCGCCATGTTGTAAAGTCTCGCATACTACGATGTGTGGTATGTATTCGTCATCGTGCCGCCACCACCACGCAGCTAATGGGAAATCTCCCTTCTAATCGAGTGCAGCGCACTCGGGCCTTTCCCCACAGTGGCGTTGATTTTGCTGGTCCAATAAGAATACGAGCAGCCCGCGGACGTGGACAAAGATCGTATAAAGGCTACATTGCGGTTTTTGTTTGCACGTCTACTCGTGCTGTACATCTGGAAGCAGTGTCTGATTATACTTCTCTGTCTTTTCTAGCTGCCTATCGACGCTTCACCTCACGACGGGGCATTTGTTCCACTATCACAAGTGACCAGGGTACAAACTTCGTCGGTGCCGATGCTGAGCTGAGAGCGCTCTTCGCGGAGGCGTCACGTACTTCGCAGGACATCGCCGATGCTCTGGCCATGGACCAAACCACTTGGCTCTTCGTCCCTCCATCAGCCCCACATTTCGGTGGACTGTGGGAGACCGCCGTCAAACCTACCAAGCATCATCTCAAAAGAGTTATTGGAACTTCGACTCTAACTTTTGAGGAGATCTCAACAGTATTGTCACAGATCGAGGCGTGTCTTAATTTAAGACCACTGCAAGCAATCACTGATGATCCAAGTGATTTATCAGCGCTTACTCCAGGACATTGGCTCATTGGAGGACCACTCACCGCCGTTCCTGAACCTTCGCTTATACATGAGCATATTCCTGTGAATGAAAGGTGGAAAATGGTCCAGAAAATGCAAGAAGATTTCTGGCACAGATGGTCCTCAGAATACCTTCATTCGCTTCAAACACTTCCTAAATGGCGTCAACGTCAACAGTCTGTCCAGGTAGGAGATCTGGCCATTTTCAAGGAATCTGATGAGACGATTCCACCTACCAAATGGCCTTTATGCAGAGTCACTGAGGTATATCCGGGAGAAGATGGCCTAGTCCATGCCGTTACAGTCCGAACAGCTACTACCGAGCTGGAGAGACCTATTGTGAAGCTCTGCCTCCTCCCACGTGCAAAAGAAGATCTTGCATAAACCTTTCCTGGCCCCTCCTGACCCAAACTTTATTTTACCATCCTAAATTTAATTCCGTCAATCACAGAGCCGTTTTTCACTCTCGTCTAATCGGTCTCTCACCACCACCACGGTTATATCAAATCGGGCTGTCATCTACGATGACCGTAGTAGTAGTTTAACATCGTTTCCGCTTGAAACGAATCGGGCTTTTCTCGACGCTTTTCCTCGCACTCGGCGCGAGATCTTAATACGAGCCACGTGTGTCTCTATATATATTCCAGTAAATTTATATTGTAAACTCTACGCTGACTTTGCGAATAAACGCAGTTTTAAATCTGAGTTGTTTTTGTGTTCACCTAGTCACATGCGCGATCATCATTATGTTCGAGTCTAATCCGAAACATATCTAAATTCCTTGAATTCTAATAATACTGGCCATGTAGATGAATTCAGATAAATCTGAGAATTTGGAGGAATTCAGTTGATTTTAAAGATGTTGAAAGAATTACGAAAGATTATAAAGATTTTAAAAGCATTTCAAACAATTCAAAATAAGGAAAAATCATTAAAAACTGATTATTTTTGAGGTAGCTTTTTTAATTTTCATGACCCTTTCCACATTAATCTGTGAAAAAATAAAAACATTCAACTTAAAAAATAAAACCATGCTTCTCAAATTATTATTATTTTTTGGAGTGATTAAACGGTATATAATTAGAAAATTTGATACATAGGAACCTTTTTATGTTCGTATATTACTAAATGGCTAGTCATAATATTGCTAGTCAGTAATACAGTAAAACCTCGTTTATCGGGACACTCATTTATCGTGATCTTTACGAGAAGTTGGGTTTGAAATTTTTGGGATTGGACGAATCATAGCTTTTTTCCATGGACCAGGAAAAATTCCAGCCTGGAGAGAGGAATTGTAAATATGTAGCAAAACAGGAAAAATAATTGGAAGTGATAGGCGGAGCATTTTAATGGAAATTCCATCAGACCCTATTGCGTTAGATTTTACTTCATTTAGCTTTTTCAAGAAAAATTCAGGTGAAATGTCCGAAAAGAAAAAGTTAGTGTCATCAAACCTAGGTTGGGGAGTACTTGGCAGGGTAGGCGAAACTGTTCCACACAAAGGCAGGGTTGTAAAGGTATTTAAGAGAACGTTAGGACAATGAGTCGAGTCCGGAGATGCACGTGGGAGGAATCAACCCCAGTCGCCTTAAAAGGAGCCATACATTTCCATTTTTGTTCCTGTTTTTAATCGAATTAAAATTTTACTGGTTAAAGGCATCACGAACTTTGGTTTGTACAAGGTTCCTAATCTTCCGGAATTCTGCTTGGTGCACTACATTTCTCGTTCTTTTTGCCAACCTACGTTTGTTATCACGTTCTTTCATAAGTGCCCTGATAGAGGTGATCCAGGGGCAAGATTTTTTTTTCAAAAATTTTGGAATGTGAAGAGGCGCTAATTTATCAAAAGCTGAGTTCAAAATTGAAGTCAGCAGGGTGGTCTTAATATTGACATCTTGTTCGAAAAAAAATTTTTCCCATTCATATGTTTTAAGGTGGTCAATGAAGTCAGATTCATTGATATTAGATAGATTTCGTATAGGGGTCTGAAAGGTGGTAGGTGTCCGATTATTTGTAAATTAAAAATTTATATTTATTAGGTCGTGATTGGATAGAAAGGAAATGGAATGCTGAGAGTGGGAAGAAACCTTCTCAATGTCATCGACCATCATAATATCTATCCGTGAACTAGATCGGTCTATGTGGTGTGTATAGGTATGGGGAACAATTGACAGTCCAGATGTCTGCACTACGGACCTTAGATATTTAGTTTGACTCTTCGTTGTGTCTATATTAGTTTTGAAATCACCTGTGAGTATAATGTTGTTGTAATTAGGGATATGTGCAAAGATTTCTCTCTCCAGATCACTTCCAAAGGAGGCGTTTGGCGGTTTATATATAACACCTACTAAAGCACTATCTTGTGTAGACCTAACCTCGATAAAAAGAAATTCAGTTGACGGATGAATATATGATGGGCTCACTGCTACTACAGCATCTCAGAGGCTGTCATGGAGGTAAAGGCATACTCCACCCCCTCTCCTGGTATCTCTATCTCTCCGAAATAGGATGTAATTATCAAGAGAAACTGAACTGGAGGAATAATTAGGGGTCAGCCAAGTCTCAGAAACAGCTATAATGTGATAACACTGTAAACTGAAAAAATGTTTGAATTCCGGATGATGGGCCAAGAGAGACTGAGCATTCACGTGGCAAATCGATAGAGTATCCATTGAGATAGTAAGATACACAATATAGAGATAGCTAGAAAGAGAAAATGAAGCTCAAAGTAGAGAAAATATTGATCAAAGTAGACAAAAGGGACATTCAAGTAGACTTCCCCAAAAGACCAAACTTCGTGATTCCAAAGATTGACAAAAAAATCAGTATAGATTATCCATAAATGAGAAGTAATGGCACCTGTATAAATGAGTAATATAAATATGAGAGGTGCAGTAATTGACATGAAAGCAGCATTGTAGCGAATTCGACATACGGTATTAAATACATATGTATGTAGTAATGCTAGTTTAGAATTAAAATCAAAATAACGAAGAAAATTATATATTACTAGCAATAAAAACCCATAAATTTTGTTTTCATATTTAGCATGAATCTGAGTATACAAGCAAGTAATAAGAGCCCAAAACGCTATGCAGCAAACATGGCAAAGATTAGATAATTGCTACTGAAGTCTCTCTACATCCTGAAGCGAAGAAAGAAGAATCCTTTGTGCACCGTCTTCCTTGCGACAGAAGATCTTGCTACCAGCTAGCCAAAGATATATGATTTATTCTGTCTTCGTAGTCCCAGGGCCGCAGCGTAGATCTTTCGATAAAATGACGATAAGGATTCACGAAGGTAAACGAGAGGTTTTTCATTTCCCGTCCAACCAATATTTGTGGTTGAAAAATCTCTTTTCTTTTTTCTTTTGTCAATGAGCTTTTTTTTCAATTAACTTATCTCGGACCAGTTGACTGCTAAATTTAGCGACAATGATAGGAGTAAGTTCAGTAGTCGCTGATGATTTAGCTGCGGTAACAGAATAAGAATGCGTAGGAGGCTTACGGATTCGGTAAATGTTTATGATGTCATCTTTGACAACATTAACTTCCAAGGCTCTAGCAATTGATAGAAGAGTAGATGTAAGATCCTCGTTTTGCTTGACGGGCAGCCCATGAATTTCCAGAGTGGAACTCAGGGCAAGTTGCTCTTGACGATTGAGAGCAGTGTCAAGATCTACAACTTTGTATCTGAGTAATTGAGTCTCGGTTGTGACCTGTTCAACATCCCCATCTATTATCGCAAATCTCAGCTCAAGTGTACTCATCCGACGAGAATTTTCAGTGATGTCGGACCTCATCTCTGCAATAGAAGAAGATAAACTTGACTGGTATTGTTCTTGTTTTTGTTCCAAGTCCTTAAAAAGACTCGTTATTATCTCCCTCGATTGTGCTGTCGCTTCCCTCTGTGCACTAAGTATGGCACTGTGAACCGCTTCGGCGGTCCCCCCCTACAGTCGCATCCGTGGTGAGAGACGAGGCAAGCTGGATCGGGTTCTCATCACGCCCTCCTTTATCGGTGTTTCGGTTGCCTATGTAATTCGTATTTGAAGATGTTGATATTTTATTCCTAGAGATGTCGCTAGCAGTCGTTACTATTGCACATTTACTACAAACAAAGTCTGCGGCACCTTTTTTAAGCTTATCGAAAGTTTTTTTGTCGATACCAACATTAGCACATGCAAGGTGCACCAGACCACCACATTTTGAACATGAAAGCACGTCAGGAGTGACTCTTGAGACAGTTTCTTGGCATTCGGAGCACGCACCCATTGTTCCAAAGAAACGTAATGATCACTTCCAAAGAAAGACAATTTATACAAGACCAAAGTCAAGAATAGGTCAAACCTATCGTGCCAATAGGTCAGCACACATGCACAATCACTTCACTATCAAACAAGCGAAAATTGAGAATTTAGCTAGTAAAAAAAACACTAATACTGAGGACCAGTCCGGAGAACACGTCCGCCATCAACCAGGGCCGTAACAGCCTTTTGTTTGTTTCTCCCCAACCACCTTTAATGTGCTTTGATTTTGTCGAATCCGAAACCGTGTGGTAATTTTTAATCAGATTCGACATTTCATTACAATAGGTGTCATGAAAAATGTAAATTTTCACTGGAACCATCCTCTCGCAGTGACGACATTTCCACACCTTGATGTCTTCCATCTTTTTCTTGCTGAAAATTAACTTATATCTAAATTATACTTTACTCTAATCGAGATTCTATCTTGGCCTCTTATAGCCGTATTTATTTTATTTTCAGATCTAATCTCTTTTTTGACAAACCAATAACCTTATGTTGTTTTCACATTTGACGATTATTATATAAATGCAAAATTAAGTTTTACTTAAATTAAGTTTCAGTTAATTATAACTGTTGTGCCAGTTGAAGTCCCAAAATAAATAATAGTTATCACTGTAGTGTCTGTGAAGGGTATCAAATTAAGTATTCTGTGGTATATGTTTTGGTTTCTGTATATGATATGTGAAATTGTTATTTTATTCTTAAGTTATAATTATCATTTCATTTATTTCTGAAAAGAACTTCGTTTGCACACCTCCACAGGAATTTGGAGACATCTTCCCTTGACCCGTCTCTTTTGCACACTTCCAAAAATTCCTCTTATACATTGTTCGGCTGTATAATTTTTCTCGTATCTGATGTTTTCAGCTTCCTCCTCTTCTTTTATCACTTTCAGTTCTTTTTTATTTTCCTTCAGTTGTTTCCAAACATCCTTCGCTTTTCTTTTCTTCTCTCTTCTCTTAAGTCTTTCCTTTTCCCTCTGTTGTTTTTCTTTTGGTTCTCGTTCCAATTCCTTTGATTTTGCCTGTTTTGTTGCTTCAGTTTTCTTTTTCGCAGCTTCCTTCCTTTCTTCTCGTAATTGTTGTTGTAGTTGTAACCACCATTGGATTGCTTCTTCTCTTTTGTTTAGCCATTCTTTTTTACAATCTTCCTGTTCCTTTTCCTCCCTTTTAATATCTTGTGGTGTCTTGAAACCCAGTCGCTCTATTGTTTTAAAAACTATATTTGCCACGTTCTGTAAGTTTTTTTCCCTTTTGCTCGGACAATGGCGTTGGCTGTCCTATTTTCTTCCTCCCATTTTAGTTTGGCTTGTTTTGCTATTTCCTTTTCTCTCTCTATCTTGAAGGCATTCCTTACGTGTACGTCCAATTCCGCCTTCCTTCTTCGATCTATTTCCTTTCTCCCTTTTTCTTTTTCCTCCAAAGTTTTATTATGTGGAAGTTGGAGAAGGTCTACCCACTTTGATCAGGCGTGGATTAACAGGTCCTCGCTTGGGAGAGGAAGGAGGCACTTCTTGCATTTTACGGTCATTCTTGTGTCCATTTTTCTGTAAATAAATGTTTTTTCTGTATCTGTTGTTTTTTGTAGGTGTAAGTGTTACTGTCACTTTTGTCGTTATCAGTGATGTTAAAATTCAAATTATTTACATGCATGCCATTTAAATGAAAAACAATTTCAAATCTATTTTCTAATATTGAATTTCTTAATATCTTCAACGTTCCAATTACCTAATGATTTTCCATTCCTTGCCTTTATTTCGTAAATTGTTGGTGAGATTTTTGCTTTAATAAAAAATGGTCCTTCGAAATTTTAATTTAATTTTTTAGCTATTCCTTCCCTTTTATTTGATAAAATTTTATTACTTTTTAAAACTTGGTCACCAATTTCAAAACTGATCAGCCTACGTCTGAGATTGTAATATCTAGATTACGTTTCATTTGCGGTATCTAAATTTTTAACTACTTCTTCTCTAATTATTTTTAATTTTCGCATTCTATCAGCCCATTTTTCGGACTCTTGAAATTCAATTTCGCTTTTGTTATCTAAATCTTTATTTAACGCTTGGATTGGTTGGAGTTCTCTACCTAAATTTAAAAAAGCTGGTGTGAAACCATTTGAAGAATGTTTACTTGTATTTAATGCAAATTGTAAATCATCTAAATTTTCATCCCATGTTTTATGGTCTTTCTCTAAATACGCTTTTATTGCCGTTTTAATTGACCTGTTGCATCTTTTAGTTGGATTTGCTTGTGTATGATATTTTGGAGTTTTTGAGTGTCTAATACCAAATGTTTTTGTTAAATTAATTATTGATTTATTTATGTATTCTTTGCCGTCATCTGTAAATAAAATTCTAGGAGTTCCCCATTTTGAAATTATGCGTTTGTGAAATTCTTCTTCAATTGTTGATGCTAATTTATTTTTAACCGGAATAATTTCTACCCATTTAGTAATCATATCAACGAAAACTAGAATATATTGATTTCTTGACTTTGTCATCGGTAGTGGGCCCATCATATCAGATGCTACCACTGTCCACGGTTCTTCAATTATTCTCTTTCCCATTAAACCTATTCGATTATTTACTTTTTGTTTCATTCTTTGGCAAATTTCGCATTCTTTTACGTATTTTAATGTTTTCGAATACATTCCGGGCCAAAAATAATTTTCGGAAATTTTTGCATAAGTTTTTTCCATACCTAAATGACCTGCTTGTTTATTATCATGATTTTCAATTAAAACTTCTTCTTGTAATTCTTTTGGTATGGTTAATTTCCACGGGTTGCTGTCTAAATTTAAGCTTGATTTTAAAACTTAAAACTTTTATTTCGTTTTCATTCGACCTTGATAACGCATCTGGGACATGGTTTAAACTTCCTTTTCTATACATTATTTCACAATCGTACTCTAATAATTCCAAAGCCCATCTTGCTAATCGGCCAGTTGGATTTTTTAAATTATGAAGCCATTTTAGGGCAATATGATCTGTAATAACTTTAAATGAATATCCCTCTAAATATGGTCTACAATATTACCCAGATAGTAAGAGATTCCTCCGAAATTAGCGCTCTTGAAGTTTAATCTTATTAAATTGTCATTGTACAATGTTGAATTGTGACCTAGCTCTGAAAGTCTTAAATCGCATGTGAGGGGTGGGTGGTATTTGTCTACCGGTAGTAAAGGGTCAACCGCAACCGATATTGACGTTTCACAGGAGTGGGAGAATACTAGATCTAACAATGATCCATGTTCATTTCTATTGCTATTGATTTGCATTAAATTTAAATAATCAAGTGAATCAGATATGATGTTAATTATGACAATATGCGTTCGCAGAAACACTTTACCAGGTACACAAGCAGGCCCATTTAAGATGTCTATATTCCATTCAGTATACGATAAATTGAAATCGCCAAATATGTACATTTTCGTTCCTGGGAAGTAACAAGCCACTTCTTTAATTATTGCACGGGTATCAGCATATTTAGAACAGCTAGAGTTCGGTGGGATGTAAAAAACCCCTAATATAAAAGCACAGGCGAGATCTAGGTTTACAGCATTTTGAAAAATTTCCATTGTCTAGGGTACCAGCGCGATCCGCACATCCACGATGGTAAGGGCAATTACACCCTGGACACAACACGGCATCAACACCTTTACATTTGCAGCCTCGGCATGTTTTCTCAGTTATTGAGAGAGAGTTTTCGTTGGATGCCATATCTTTTGGGACAGTGCTCCAAAAGAACTTTGATGTTAGAATATGAAATCTATTCCTCACGCAAACGTTGTTAATTCGCGATGCAAAATTTTTAAAGTACACGGAAATACTTAATGTTAGCTTATAGATTGTATTGCTATCCACTCTTAAACACCCAAGAGAATTCACTAAAACAAAATATGCAAGGGAACACTCGAACAACACTGTCTATCAGTCAGCCATCTTGACTGTGATGATTATATATATATATATATATATATATATATATA
>CAKNXH010002212.1:284895-314431 GCA_932178445.1 Andricus quercusramuli | reverse complement strand
TGGAATAGAACCGAAGGGCTTATGACAAAGCCACCGAACGCGTCCTCGGGTTGCGGATAGAGGGTCCCTGTACCAAGGGTTTCTGCTGAATATGGTTACAATAATTAATAAGCAGTCGCGGACAATTGTCCAGGGATGGTCCCGAAGGAATAACCCCCAAGCGAAGGCGTGAGAACCGTGCCGAAAGCTGAATGTCACTTGGGTGAGGTGTCTCTAACGGTGATTCTGGGAAATCGGCGACTCTCAGAGTATACAGCCTTATCCTTGCATGCGGGGCTCTACAAGGATGGACGAACCCTTTCCCTACCTGCTCGTGGGAATAACAATGCCAACACCAAACATAATTGTAGTAAGTGCGGTTCAAAACAATCGAACGCGCAGGGCTCCCGACAATGGGTCGGACAACAATGCCGACTACCCTACAGTTGGGGGAGCCAATCAAGACGGAGTCAATGCGATTGACCGGCGGAATCTTGTTACTTTTAAGTGGACGGATCAACTCAATGACGGCCTGCTGGAGTGCTACGATGCCAGTATTGTCCCTGAACGAGAAGGTTACATGGCACGACTGCATGCTCTGTGGTGCGAGAAACACCCAGAGCTCTCAGATTTTTCGCAACAACGACTGCGAAACCATGCCGAGAACCTCCGGAAAAGAGGTTATGTAAGCGGAGTGCCTACTCAACCGCATCCAGAACAAGCCAGCAACAGAGAAAGAGAGGCGAGACTGAGACCAACCGCGAACAGGCATCCAATAGCGGAAGAACGATGCTTCAGGACCCGGAGAAACATCAACATTCAGGTTTCTCTCAAGCCCAAAGATCTGACTGAATTGGATGATGAACTTCGTGGAGATTTTTCCGAAGAATCCGACCTCTGGACTATCAGTTGTGGTGTGTACAATGCAGCGAGAACTTTGGCAGATGCAAGCCGTAAAACAAAACCAACGGTTGATCATAAGATCAAAAGAAGAATGCATCAACTCAGCACAAAGATAGGCTGGGCTAGACAGTACGCGTCCCGCATTCAGTGTGTGATTGACTACATAACATCTGGCAGGAATTTCACTGCCAAGGTTCGACGGTTCGCGCGCGAACTGCGGATCCGTCATCACACAATCAACAAATCAAAGCTAATGACCATCAGACAGCATATTGTTGACAGAATACGAATACTATCTAACGCTAGGGGAAGTCTAGAGCGGAGAGAGAGGTGGGTCAGAGAAAATCAACAATTTTCATCTGATCCATCTAAACTCTTCCAAGACCCACCAATTACTGTCGACCATCCGCTCAAACCAGAGGAGGTCGAAGCGTTTTGGAGAGAAGTCTACGAGGTCCAGCATCCACTTCAAGAAGACTCAAAGAACATAAATAGCTTCAAGGAGCTGTGCAATGCCCTCATAACACCTGAGGAAGAATGCCCACCTATCACTACCGAGGAGGTGAAAAACGTATTAAGAGGCATGAAGAACTTTCCCGCTTCGGGACCAGATGGTATCAAGACCTTCTGGTGGAAGAAGTTTCCCTCTACCCACCAGCATCTGGCCCGAATTTTCACCTCATATCTAAAGTCGGAAGAGCTTATTCCGGAGTGGTTGGTGGAAGGGCGCACAGTGCTCCTGCCTAAGACGGGCAACTTGGCTCACCCTAAGAATTACAGGCCAATAACTTGTCTGAACACACTGTATAAGATCTTCACAGCCATCCTAAATGATAGGATTCTTCGGACAATTGAACCTGTGTGGCGAGAGATGTATGAACAACGTGGCTCGAAGAAAGGCGTAGCAGGATGTCGGGAGAACCTGCTCATAGATAGATGTGTCTGTAAAGATGCAGCATCCTATCAACGATCTCTATCGATGGCCTGGATAGATTACCGAAAAGCTTTTGATTCAACCTCCCAGAGACTTATCATCTGTCTGTTGGAAAGCTTAAAGGTTCATCCACACATCGTGAGATGGATAGAGAGATTAATGCCGCTTTGGAAAACCAGATTTACCATCTTATCTGGAAAATATCGTGTGATCACTAACAGTATCACCTTTCAGAGAGGTGTGTTTCAGGGCGATACCATGAGCCCTCTCCTCTTTTGCCTCACATTATTGCCACTATCTCTCGAACTTCGCCATTCCGAAGGGTACCTCTGTGGCAAACCTGGAAATCGAAAGCATAAGGTAACTCATGTATTTTACATGGATGATCTTAAGCTCTATGCTAGAAGTCAAGAGAAACTACATCTAGCTCTAAAAATTGTCACAGAGTACACTCAAGAGATTGGAATGGAGTTCGGGTTAGAGAAATGCGCCAAGGTTAATTTGAAGAAAGGAAAACTTAACGGCATCCCCGAAGATCCTGAACTCGTTGACAGAAGCGCTATACGACACCTTTGCGCTGGAGAGACCTATACATACCTGGGCGTGCCACAAAGCCGCATTCAGGACGTAACATCTATAAAGGATACTCTCCAATGCAGATACAAACGTCTCCTCCGACAGATATGGTCTTCCGAACTGTCGGCGAGGACTAAAGTATCTGCAACGAACATGCTTGCCGTCCCAGTAGTACTCTATTCATTTGGAGTAGTTCCATGGACGAAGGACGAGCTGAGATCCCTCGATATCGGGTCCCGAAAGGTCATGCACATGAACAAAAGCATGCACCTTAAGTCTTCTGTTCCACGACTTTACATCTCACGCCGTCAAGGTGGTCGTGGAATACTGAATCTTGGATGTCTTCACAACAGGATTATTCTGGGTACAGCACATATTGTCGCAAATGGACAAGATCCTCTTCTTAAAATGGTCAGAAAACACGAAGAAGTAGGCAAAGGGGCGTTTCTTTACAAAGCAGCAGAAGAGGCTGCTGAAACACTCGGCCTTGACTTCAATATCAGGGGTGAGCGAAATGCATCAAATCTTATCCATCTTCAATACTCACTCCTGAAGGCCCGGATTAAGAAAGCACAGGAGAAGAACTTCCGCGAAGAGCTCCTCGACAAGAAGATGCACGGCATCTTCCACAAAAATGTGGAAGATCAGTCGATGTCGTATGAGCTGACGTTTGCTTTCCTTAGATCACCCGGATTGAAGTCGGGCACAGAGGGCTTCATTTTGGCATGTCAAGATGGTGTCATTTCCACTCTAGCATACCGTCGCCACATTTTGAGCCAAGATATTCCCGATGATAGCTGCAGAGCGTGTCATGAACACCCCGAGCATCTAGGACACATACTATCTAGTTGTTCAGCTCATGCGGGAACAACCTACATCCAAAGGCACAATGCGGCACTGAGAGTGCTTTATTACCATCTCTGTCACTCTTACGGCATTAGCCCAAATACCTCTCCGCTGAACGCCCCTAGAGAAATAGAGTCAATTGTCGAGAATGAGAAGTGCCGCATATACTGGAACTTCATATTCTCGACAATTGTTTCTGTTGCGCACTCGAGGCCTGACATGGTTCTTCTTGACTTCGAGAAACGAAACATGTTCGTTATCGAATTTTCGGCACCAGCGGACAAAAACGTCACAGCGAAGGAGAAAGAAAAGAAAGAAAGGTATAAAGACCTTATGAGGGAGTTGCGACGGTTATACCCGGAATATTCTGTTAAGCTAATCGTCCTGATCATTGGCGCTCTTGGAGGTGCCAAGGTTTCACTCGCTAATAGCCTGAAAAGCATCCCTGCGTGTCAACAAAATGCTGAGACACTTGCAGGGAGAATGCAGAAGGCGGTCGTCCTTGGGTCGCTCCGTGTCCTCAGGGTGCACGAGACTTTCGCGATTTTTTTTTTAGATTAGCACCCGCTCCCGGCGAAATCCTGCGGTTGTCCTTATGACAAACTTTTAATTATATATATATATATATATATATGAATTCTTTAATGTTGGGAGCCCCGGGTGCAAGGATAAGGCTGATACTCTGACAGGTATGTATTATAACCCTTAATTTGAACGAATATTATTCTTTGATTTGTGTGCCATGTTAGTTCCTCATGGTTTATTGCGTTGAGCGCCAGCTAATTTTTACCTACCATTAGCAAAAGGGATAAACTAATTGGTTTCAGAACCTCTTCAAATTTTGTTTAATACGGGTTATTTACGGTTCGAGTTAGAGAGTGTCTAGGCCCTACTAATTCAGATGTAAGGGAAGCGGAGAGGGGAGTGGTCAGGATTGAAGTCACACATTTACGGGCAATGATCACTCACGAGTAATTTCCATTTTTAAACTCGTATATTTAAAAATAAACACAAAGGAAGTTAATTCAGGTCGCGATACATTTCTAAAAAGAAAGATTAGTCGCCCGATTTGCCGATTATCGGACGGCCATATTCGGCGGACACGCACTAAAATCGCGGGAACACCTACGCGTCGAGTAACTTTTCATTCAAACTCCTATTTCTATACTGTAATTAAATTGATTTTATTAAGTTAATATCAAGAGTCGAGCATAACGAAATTTGTTCCATGTTACCGAGATATATCGACAATTAAGGACTTGTCGCCCGATTCACAATTTACCAAGCAGCCATGTTTGTCTGCTACGCGCCAAATTCGCTGAAACGCCCAACTCACAAGTCACGTTTAATTGACTAGCAATTCCATAACATTCCACTAGTTTGAAGTTTTTAATTAATAGTTAGCACGCGCCCGTGATGATGGTTATGGATGACCGGATGCTACCGAGCCGGCGTCGGACATTTTACGGGACCGCGTGGTCGAATTCCTACATTCCGATTCACTGACTCTACGCCTGGATAACAAAGTGCGACTAAGAATTCCGAAAAGTTCCGTTGAACCACCGAGGTTACATTGAGTTGGACTCGCGAGAATACATTTTTGAGCGGAAGTATTAAGACGCTACTAGCAAAGCGGTCACTGGTCAGCCATTGCTGACGACTCGTAAATTCGTGGCTATTATAGCCCACTCGCGTACATTTTCGATTTAATTCACAACAAAATAATTCAAATGAGGCGAAAGGTAGAGAGCAAGAAATTAACAACGTGAAACCTCACCTGAGATCACCCTTCGTCCCCGTAGGGAACCACGTCCCAGTGGCATTTTCAGACAGTCAATTAAATGAGCGAGACTCTGACAAGTCGCAGAGTAAATTTTTGCTGCTGGCTACGTGAGCGTCGAACTAACAGTGACGATTGTCGCAGATGCTCGTCCCCACGGACTTACAAACCTGTATTCCGTCATGCGCAGATGACCGATTTTCCAGATCGAGCGCTAATACGTTCGCAACTGGTGGCAAGCATGCATTACGTCACGAGTCGGCGACGATCCTGCGGATAGAGAGAGAGAGAGAGAAAACTCGTCCACAACGGACGGCACAAGGTGGCGCACGGACGCGCAGAACGACCACTTGGTCTGCTACGCTATAGTCTATGGTACCGCAGTATGGCCGCGCGCTTGTTCACGCCGGTTTGTTTACATCGCCGCGATGTGCACATGGACGTCGTCGCCCTGGTTAACATTGATCGCACGGGACTCCCCTCCATGTGAGTAACCAGGTTCCTCTTCTCCGAAGTCGGGATGTCGTGGCCTCTGCGTTGTTTCGCGTGACGTGTGTACGTGTTGTGAGACTGTCACTGACCCCTGGTCACTAGTGACAGTTGCGCGCGTGTGTGTGTGTGTGCTGAGCCCTTCGGCTCCGGTTTATATATAAGAAAAAAAAAGAACGTGTGTGATTAGTGAGTGAAGTGTTTTACTTATTTATTTCTGTCCCTGGACGGACGATTCTGACAGACTTGTCAGCTGACATGGGACCTATAACCTCCAATCCTGGTTTTCTCGGATTATTTTATTCCACAAAATGATGGTAATGTTGACGATTATTTACGTGATTTTGAATGTGAATTTCAGTTTTCGGTCGATCATTTATAATGATCGACAGGTGGTTGACTTGAAATTTTGAGTGATTGTTTCGTTGAGAGTACATTTTACTCGAACCAATCAACTCCACCTGCTCGCAGGCAACTTTCAGGAAGTTGACTACTAGTTCGAGCCTCACGAGTAGAGATGTGTAAAAGTACGTTTATTAATTTTCAAATTATTTGTATACGTGGACTAATGCCACGTTACAACTCCCCCCGGACAAGATTCGACCCGCCGGGTTGAATAACTGATGAGGCTACATCCCAATTCCCCGCTCTCACCCATTGATTGTTATCTAGTGAGAGCCGTCAGTAATCGTCAGACCAGGGTACCTTAATATCATACATTTCGTGTTAATAATAGTAAAATAAAAATAAAATAACATAGTAGAATTATTATTTCAGTGATTCAAGGTCGGAAGGTTCAAGCCTGCCTAGGATCAAATTTAGGTGTTGATAATTACGACTGCAAGGAAAAGAAGGCACTGAATGACAGCTTTCTAGACCGGAACCAACTAAAATACTATTGGCAAGGCTTTCTACACTCTTTAGTGCGCCTAATTAGACTGTGGAAGTCCGTTTTCCTTGTCCCACCGACATGATTGAACAAAATTTAAGATGTAGGCAACTTTTTATGAAACGAACGTTTCTTGAGTTTGCGATACCGTGCTTAAGTTTAGGTTTACTAGGACTAGAGTATGAGCATGCTGCAGAAAGGTGAAGTAAATTATAAGAGTCAATACGTAACGTAGTGATTAAGGTTTTAATGAACTGCGGTACGAGCCCCCCCAGCTCGGGCTTACACCCTTCTATCCTCGGTAGGTGTCGGGAACCCGCCTGTACCGTTTTCCCCCATAATGGAGAACCAAAAAAAAAAAAGCAAAATCCCAAGTGGAATAAAAAAAAAACTAATCTCTCGAAATGAGACGAACAAAAATGTCAGAGAACAAAAATTAAATTAATAATTGAAAAGAAAAACGAAATTGCTTCGGCAGCTTTCACATGTTCGGTAGCGTCTCTACCGACGCGGTGGCTTCCAGGCTGGGCAGCTGAGGTACCCATGCCCATACTGCAGGCACTTGCCGCACCTCCCCTTCATCTCCTTCTTCCATCCCCACATTTTTAGGGGTTTGACCCGTCTAAACTGCGGGTCGGTGCGGACCCTTTCCATGGCCCTCTCTTCCACCGTAAGTGCCTCCCTTGGCACGACTCGTCGCTGCAGTGCGACCTGTTGTTGCTGATGGAGGGCCGGGACGACTTCCCTCCCCAACTGGTCGACCTCCTCCACGATTCCCTCCATTCAGTCGCTGCTGGACGCCACCTTCTTAATTTCCCTGGTCGGGGCCTTTCCGACGGCTCCTACCAATTCGGGCTCTTGGCTCCTGTTGGAGGCAGGCAGTGTCTCCAGACCGGCCGCAGCCGCCGCTCCGTTAACCGCGGCCGACCCTCCGATCACCACTGTGTTGGTGTTGCTTCCGGTTGAGTGCTGGAGGTTAATCGAGACCTCCACCGCGACGTCTCCTCCGGAACCTGATGTGGCCTGATGTTCCTGGGCCCTACGCTCGAGGCCGGGTGCTGTAAGATAAATCGAGACACTCCCTATTAGCTTGATCCCTAACACTTCACTATTAGTATATACGTGATCTAAATTTCGCCCAAGCGCGCGCCCCTCTCCGACCTGGCCTATCTACTCTACCGGACTCGCTCCCCTATTTGGAAAAGGATCTATTGCGCAGTTTTCCCCGCCCCACCGTACCCAGTTCCGAGTCTGAGTGGTGTTGCTGGTTATTGCCGTAGCCCCAGTCAATATCCATTTCCGCATCGTCCTCTCCTGTGGTGGAGTCCTCGTCCGATGACTCGGAGTCGCGTATCTCGAGAAGCAATCGATCGATCTCGTTTTGCCTCTCGCGCTCCCCTGATAGCCTCATCCCCGTCCAAGTACTTTTGGAGGTGTGACGCGTGGTAGCGTCCCACGAGCCTACCCTCCGATGACGCGAGCTTGTAGACGTATGGTGAGATCACCTCCACCACCGTGAAGGGACCCGTAAACTTGGGTGCTAGCTTCTCAGCCACGTTATCCCTCGCTCTAGAGAGCACATGGTTTGGCTTTTTCACCAGGTCGCCGACCTTGAACTGCTGGCCGCGGTGATGACGGTCATAATACTTGGCCTGCCTAACAAACGCCTAGTCCTGATATCGAGTGATCAGATCCCTTAAATGGATCATTTTTGACATACGAGATGTCCAGCCTACAAGATCTGTGGCTGGAAACTCGACCTCTCCCTCCTCAAGACGGCGGAACGAGTTTCGCGGCTGGGGCTCCCGACCCATATTCAAAATGGCCGGAGTTACCCTGTTGGTGCTGTGAAGTGAAGTGTTATAGGCGAATCTGAAATCATTCAAATGCCTATCCCAGTTCCGATGATCCTGCCCAATAAAGGACCTGATCATAGTTTTCAATACCCGATTGATCCGTTCCACTTGATTCGCCTGTGGATGGTATAACGGATTGAATGAGCGGTGAATACCGAATGCGGTGGCCAGTTCTTTTACGGCCTTATTGTTAAACTCTGTCCCACTATCCGAGTGCAGAACCTGTGGAGTTCCCCAGCGTGTTACGACGCATTCCAGGAACGATCCAATTATGGTTTCCGAATTGGCAGCCTTCAATGGTGCCAACTCAATCCACTTGGAGAATATAAGTCCTGGAATACTATCAGATAATCGTACCCACGCTTACTTCGAGGAAACGGGCCCATAACGTCCGTTGCCACCACCGTCCACGGTGCTTGGACCACACGCCTAGTCATTAATCCTCTAGGCTGTGTCTGTTCCGGTTTGTTCAGTTGACACGTCTGGCATTTCCGTACGAATGCTGAGACGTCCCAGTTGATTATCCTTGGGAATCACCAATTTCCAAGCATCTTGGTCGTCGATAAGATCCTCCAACAGTGGGTTATTCCGAAATTTATAGAGTCTACCATCCACTACTTTCCACCCATGATACTTATGTGGAGTTTCGATCACAGCTGCTCTCCGCTGCACAAACCATTCATCCCTCAACGGACCGATGACGGCTATTTGATCCGTCTCTTTTTCGGAGCTTGACTCGAACATCCGGGAAAGGGCATCGGGCACGTGGTGCATCGCCCCCTTCCTATGGATGATATCGAAGTCATACTCCAAGAGATCCAGAGCCCAGCGAGCCAGCCGACCGGTTGGGTTTCTTAGGTTGTATAGCCACTTGAGACTACTATGATCAGTGATCACCGTAAAATGGTAGCCCTCTAGGTAGTATCGGAACTTTCTAATGGCCCAGACTACGGCCAGGCATTCCTGCTCAGTGGTCGAATAATTTCGTTCTGCCGCGGTAAGCACACGGCTGGCGTAAGCTATTACCCGCTCGTAGCCATTTTGAATCTGGGTGACGATGGCACCCAGGCCAAACCCACTCGCATCCGTTTGGATGCAGAATGGAATGTTGAAATCAGGGTACGCCAGTACCGGCGACGTGGTTAAAGAAGTCTTCAATGTTTGAAAGGCCAACTCTTGTTCTTCACCCCACGAAAATGCTACGTTTTTCTTAGTGAGGCGAGTGAGAGGCTCGCAGATCTTCGCGTAGTCTTTGATAAACTTCCGGTACCAAGAGGTCGCTCCGACGAACCGACGAACCTGTTTGAGATTCTTGGGACGAGGGTATTCCAGGATCGGGCTGACTTTATCGTCATCTATTATGAGCCCCTCCTTATTCACCTTAAAACCCAAATATTTTGCCTCCGACTGACAGAACTTACATTTGTCGGGACTCAGAGTGAGCCCGGCTTCGGTTAACCGATTGATTGTTTTCTCGAGGCAATACAAGTGGTCCTCGAACGTTGCTGAGACGACGATTACATCATCCAGCTAAGCGAACACGTGTGGCCTCATTTCAGGGGTGATCACCTTGTTCATCAACCGCTGGAACGCAGCGGGAGCCCCTGTCAGACCAAACGGCATTCGCTTGTATTGGTATAGACCCTTTCCTGGGATCGTAAAAGCCGTGATTGCCTTACTCTCCTCGCTCAAGGGAATCTGGTGATAGGCTTTGTTCAAGCCTAGAGTTGAAATATAGTGAAAGGCATTGAGTCTTTTCAATATCTTCGTCATAAATGGAATCGGATACGCATCTTTTTTCGAGACTTCGTTTACTTTCCGGAAGTCGATGCATAGACGATAATCTCCATCCGATTTTCGAGTCATTACAGGCGGACTGCACCATTCGCTATCCGATAGTTCTATCAAATCCTGTCTGATAAGATCATTAGCTTTCTCGATCAAAATACCGCATACCTTCGGTGACATCCGGTGATTCTTTTGTCGGATTGGTTTGTGTCCGCGCGTGTCAATCACGTGCTCGACGAGCTTCGCTGCGGGCAATTTATCCGGTACCGGAGGTATTACCTTCTTTAAAAATTCTTCCAACCGAACTTTTTCCGTGTTCTCCAGCAATGCTATTCCTTTGCACGCTTCTGGGCCGCTCCCACCAGCGAGATCAAACGCAAATTTTATAACTGGCTCGTCAGCCAGCCATAGTTGCCGATCTCTAAGGTGCATCACGATCCCGAACCGCTCTGCAAAGTCCATGCCGAGGACACAAGTATCGGCCAGACTCGGTATGATTTTAATTTCCAGGATCTGCGTAGTTCCTGAAGAGGTAATTGGTAGACAGGCCTCGCCAATGATGGTTTCAATGGTACCATTAGCCATCATGGCTGCACCTGATTTTGAATAATCTACTTCATACCCATGCTCAGTGATGATCTTTAATCCCGTCGAACCTATATAGGTTCTAGACGAGCCCGTGTCGATTAGTGATTGGAATTCGGTGCCACCTATTTCAATATTTATATAGGGTCGCGACGAGGTACCGATTCCAAAGATGAAATCTACTTCGGGTTTGTTTACTTGGTGATCGCCCGTGTCCACCCCATCGAGTGGTCCCCAAGATCCGGAACTTACGGACGGTTCAGATGTGGAACGGTTGATCCTGTTAAATGGAGAGTCGTGGAAATATTTTCCACAGTCAATTAAATGAGCGAGACTCTGACAAGTCGCAGAGTAAATTTTTGCTGCTGGCTACGTGAGCGTCGAACTAACAGTGACGATTGTCGCAGATGCTCGTCCCCAAGGACTTACAAACCTGTATTCCGTCATGCGCAGATGACCGATTTTCCAGATCGAGCGCGAATACGTTCGCAACTGGCGGCAAGCATGCGTTACGTCACGAGTCGGCGACGATCCTGCGGATTGAGAGAGAGAGAAAACTCGTCCACAACGGACGGCACGAGGTGGCGCACGGACGCGCAGAACGATCACTTGGTCTGCTACGCTATAGTCTATGGTACCGCAGTATGGCCGCGCGCTTGTTCACGCCGGTTTGTTTACATCGCCGCGATGTGCACGTGGACGTCGTCGCCCTGGTTAACGTTGATCGCACGGGACTCCCCTCCATGCGAGTAACCAGGTTCCTCTTCTCCGAAGTCGGGATGTCGTGGCCTCTGCGTTGTTTCGCGTGACGTGTGTACGTGAGACTGTCACTGACCCCTGGTCACTAGTGACAGTTGCGCGCGTGTGTGTGTGTGTGCTGAGCCCTTCGGCTCCGGTTTATATATAAGAAAAAAAAAGAACGTGTGTGATTAGTGAGTGAAGTGTTTTACTTATTTATTTCTGTCCCTGGTCGGACGATACTGACAGACTTGTCAGCTGACATGAGACCTATAACCTCCAATCCTGGTTTTCTCGGATTATTTTATTCCACAAAATGAAGGTAATGTTGACGATTATTTACGTGATTTTGAATGTGAATTTCAGTTTTCGGTCGATCATTTATAATGATCGACAGGTGGTTGACTTGAAATTTTGAGGGATTGTTTCGTTGAGAGTACATTTTACTCGAACCAATCAACTCCAGCTGCTCGCAGGCAACTTTCAGGAAGTTGACTACTAGTTCGAGCCTCACGAGTAGAGTCAAAATTAAATAAATTTTAATCTTTATATTCCAAATTCTTACACTTACAACTTGAAACACTTTACAGTTGTTGCATATTTTCCTGTACCAGTTTTTTTGTTTGCTTTCATAGCCAACAAACCTTTTGCTTCGTTTTTAATAATTAACAAAAGGGATAATGAGCAAAGATACCTGTAATCAAATATTATGCAAAACCTAAGAAAATGTGTACCTTTTTACAAGTATTTTATTTTACAGCCAATATAGCTCACCTCATTTTAATCGTGATTTTTATGTTCTTCATTCACATCCGCTACTTCTAAAGTCTGTCAACCTGGTAAGACTTTGAAGCGAACATAGGCCGGACAGCCTTTTTTAAAAGTACTGAAAATTTTATAAAATCAAGAAAACTTCAATTGAAATCATTATTGAATGAAAGTATGAAATTATCAAAATGAAAAAATATATATATAGATGTGTGTGTGTGTGCGCGCGCGCGTGTGTGTGTGTGTGTGTGTGTGTGTGTGTGTGTGTGTGTGTGTGTCGAAAAACGGGGGCTTACTCTGAAAAGTGAGATTTCAGGGCGAGCGGTTGAAGTCGACCCGATAGACGCGACTTTTAGGAGAGAGGGAAGACTCATGAAATCTTCCCTCTTCACTTGCAACTGTATTCTCACCCATATAGCGGCGCTGCTCACGGACGGGGTATAGATGAGACGCGGAGATGTAGTGGTGAGTGGTGGGAGGTGTTTCACGGGATCTCGAGCTCTCGAGCGAAAGCCCGATTTTTGGGTTCTTATCAACTCAATTATTAGCAATAATAGCGCTCGGAAACTTTTTTCGATGGGTTCATTAAAAAGCGTAACTCAAAAACTATCGAAAGGTGTAAAAAACCTTGATTTCGATTTTTTTAGAGTAAGCCCCCTTTCTTCAGCGCACGTCACATATACATATATTGTAACCAGCGGGTTACAATATAAAGCCTTAGCTTAGGCAGAACTCCTAGCTCCTACAATAAAACACCGAATAGTTGCATCATATAGGAGCGAGGAGAGAGCGCAAAATCCGCAGCTTCCCACTATAGCATTTCTTACGCTAAGTGGAAACAAAGAGAAGGGCGTGGTCCATAAAAAGAGCCGTGCGGCCAGAAACGAGCAGTTGGGTGTGGCGAGGCAGCTCGCGGGTTTCATACGAAGTACCTTGAGAGTAGCGGGAGATTGTATCTCCCTCAACTAGTCTCATACATCTTCCTAAGTGTGGGAAACGTTGTGGACTTAGAGCAATTTTTCTAATTCTGCGATTCTTCTCCAAAAAGAGAAAATTCCCTTAGGAGAGGACGAAGATTATATCTTCTAACCCTGTCCAGAAAAGAGGACGCCTCAACTTAGGTCACTCGAAAATCACGTAGCGTCACGTCTAAGAGACATTCTTTGCATTTACCCGGATAGAGTCTTAGAGCCGGCTTTATAAGCTCATTATTAGCACAATAAAATTGAACAATACAATGATTATTACTTGGGAATATGAATTCGAAATCCAAGTTAAATTAGTAGTTTCTGACGCAGGTGTATCCTGTACCATAAAAATCGAGGTACGTAGCGTATTTTCGCTCTGAAAAAGCCCTTCCAATAAAATGCTCAAATTATGAATCTCGGTCATTGACTCCATCTTATAAAATAACTTGAAAATCACGCGGCTCAATTTGCAGAGGATAAAGTTCTACTAGTTTTATGGAATTTATGCATTTTATATGTTTAGAGTGTATCTTTTTGGGTTAAAAATCCCTGTTATATGTAAGGACAGAAATCAACTTGTTTGAATACAATTAAGGGAATAAAAATCTAGTAAACGAGAATAAGTATCTGACAGCGTGAAAATAAAAATAAAAATGCAAACAGAATTAGGTCAAGCGTATAAAAGCTACTTCCTTTATAAGGACCCTAGAGCCAAAGATCCAAGTGTGATCATCCAAAAGGATCCCACTGTATGTAAATAAAACTAAAGTCTAATTAGGAACAATACATCCATTGATTAAAATAGATCCATAAGTAGCTAGATGATACGAAAACCAGTGTAAAATACAGCTTAGAGTAGGCTTTCTATGAATAAAACTGTTCTTTGAGAAAATCGAATCTTATACATTCTCCATAGTACCCGTATTTTATCTTTAAATAAGACTAATTAATTTAAGAGATCAATTGAAAGGTAGAATCAACCTTCATCTAGTTAACCGGCACAAAGCCACATGTTACAATTGGCACCCAACGTGAGGCATGCGAGCATAAAAAAAGTATAAGATTTGAGGTTCCCTCTCCTCCTTATAGAGACAAATGGATAAAAAGAAGGTAATCAACGCGTTTTTGAAAGGCGCCAACAAATTTTAAAAAGTGTATCTGCCACCCAGTACGAGCCAAAATAATGTACCTAAGGGGATGGCAGAACTAGATGAGTGGTTAGTGGAGAGAAAAGTTTCGAGTGAAAATCTCGGTATGGAAAAGCTTAATAAATGACTTGAATAGCGTCGCTACGCGAAAAACAATCCAGTGTGACTTTCACAGTGAATAAAAGTACATACAAAAATTCACTTTTTTTTCTTTTAACAATTAGGTGACGAAAAAAAAACTATATACGATTTGAGAGTTTACTGAAGTGCTTATCGAAGATAAATTTAAAATAAACTTTATATAAAATGAGTAAAACGGGTTTACGTTCGTCAAAAATGACGAAAAGGCCGGTAATTGATGAAGACAGCAATCAGGAGGACCTTGATTCTACAATAAGAAACATCACGCCTGAAAGAATAGAAGAAACCCTCATAATACCCTTGGTACAGCAAAAAAACAGCTCTGATCAAATATGGCTAATGATCAACCGTAGATTAGAAGAGCTGGAACAACACACCCAGCGTTTACTGGAAGGTGGGAAAGAGGCAGGGACGGGCAAATGGCAGACAAGGACAGAACCTTTCAAAATCAATTACACGCTATCGAACAAAGCGTGAGCAGGTCCTTGGAAGCCACCACGAACGTCACGAAGCGCCTAGAAGAAAGAGAGGATAGAATACAGGCGCAGCTGGACCGCCTGGAGAGACGGCACATACACACACGATTGGTAGAACGGATGACAGAAGATGTGGATCGTCGGAACAACAGCATCCTACCTGCGGTGCACTCGAACTCAGTCCCGCGGTCAGAATTTAGGAGAGCGGCCGTACTCGAACTCAGTCCCAAATTCAGTCCGGCGGCGCTGTCTCCTCCGTTCCTTCTTTCCCCCACCACTGGCGGCCCCATCGTACCACCGTACGGGGAGGAGAGAATGAGCCCGCGTAAGTGAGAGAGAAGAAAGATGTACTGTTTCCCAACATTTTCCCTTCGCATAGATTCCAGGCTTAGGACTGGCAGCATTTATTATTATTCTGGCGTGTTTAAAAAAGTTGGGGAACATATATTGTCAAATGAAATACATTTTTGAAAGAAGCTTGCTATTTTCCAGCATATCAATAATTAACAAAACTATACTGGTAAGAATTTGCGCGAAAGCTTGCGAACGAACTCGATTCTTGTCAAACTACCATTCTGGAAGGACATAATACTTTCAAAAAGGAATTTTTCTTTTTCCAAAATTTCGCGCCTTCTTATCCCTTCACTTCTCATTTTTATATATGTGTCAATTTGCACATTCTTTAAAGCTTGAACAAAAAGAAAATTGTTAGGGTCGGAAGTGTTAAACATAGCGTTCAATTTCGAATGATAAGATTCGCAACCGTTTGTTGTTCGCGTAGTTATTGGAGAAAACTCAGCCCACATCTGAGGTGGATAAGTTGCATGTTTCTTTATGTAATATCCTGAAATATTTTAGGATGTTAGTATTGTGTTAGTATTAGTTAGTTGAGGTGTTAGTATTGTCACTGACAATACTAACACCTACTCACAAGCAATTACAATTACGCACTGGACACGTTGCCCCTCTCCCTCCCTTTCAGTAAAGGGGATAAAGTCAACCGAGTGAGAGAGGAGTGGGGGGAGAGTGACGTTGACTCAGAACAGCTCCGGGCAGTCTCTTCACGGGACTGAGTTCGAGCGTTTTTCTGACCGCGGGACTGAGTTCGAGTGCAGCCTCCTACCTGTGGTCAAACCAAATATAAAGTATGTATTGCCGGAAAATAATGGGGAGGGGAACTCCATGAAATATCTGAGTCAACTAAAACAATACTGGGAACTGGTACGAACCAGAGCATGTGACGTGGAATATTTGATTGTAAAGTCACTATCAGGTCCACCCAGCGACTGGTGGCGTGTTATAAAAAACGATGTCACTGATTTAGAGGTGTTCCTTTCAAAATTCCAACAAAAATATTGGAATGAACACACTCAACATGAAGTTAAAAGGAAAATGTCACACCAGCACGGCCGGTGGAAATCATCACCAATCCTGTTACATCCAGACAGTCAAAGAAAGAAGAGGAAGCAGAACTAACTTGAAAAGCTACAGTCATGGAAAAAAGTTGTGGACTTAGAGCAATTTTTCTAACTCTGCAATTCTTCTCCAAAAAGACAGAGTTCCTTTAGGAGAGGACGAATATTATATCTTCTAACCCTGTCCAACAAAGTTACTCTTTTGAGTGAAACTTTGCGGCGCTGCTCGTACAGACTGCGACAATCAATTGATGATTTCTCAAGGCATTCTGTAAAATATATTGAGCAAATTTCTAGTAAATGTTATAATCTCGAATATTTCCATCTGATCTCAATGTAATTTCTTTTGTAGAATACTGAGGCATTAGCCATAAAAATTGAAATATTGAATCCGAAGGGAATTAAATTATAACGACAGACGAGCTGAGCAAGATTATATCTTGTGGCCGGGTCCGACAAGTCGTATAGTTTTACGATCTGCTGTAACACTTAGCTTCTTATAAGAGGGCCAGAGTTATACTCTTACACCTTGTTAAGAAAGAGGCTAAGTCTGCACAATAGAGAAAAGACAATATTTGTCTCTATTTCTTGACTTAAGAAAATGTCTTGCTTTAAGAGTGAAAATTCTTGAAACGAAGTCCTTGAGAGATTTCCGATCCTTTCCTTTTGAATTATCCTTCTCGCTTTCTCCTTTAGAAAAGGTATGCATACACCTGTAGTCTGAGGACGCCTCAACTCAGGTCACTCGAAAATCACTAAGAGATATAGTTTGCATTTACCTAAATAGGGTCTTAGCGCCCGCTTGATAAGCCCATTATTAGCACAATAAAATTAAACAATAAAATGATTATTACTTGGGAATATCAATTCGAAATCAAAGTTGAATTAGTAGTTACTGACACAGATTACTGACGCAGGCTCAATTTGCAGAGGAAAAAGGCATACTAGTTTTATAGCATTTATGTATTTTATATTTTTAGAGTGTATCTTTTTGGACTAAAAAGCCCTGTTATATGTAAGGACAGAAATCAAGTGGTTTAAATAAAATTAAGGGAATAAGAAGCTAGTAGACGAGCATAAGTATCTCACGGCGTCAAAATAGAGAATAAAAATACAAAAAGAATTAGGTTAAGCGTATAAAAGCTATTTTCTTTATAAGGTCTCTAGAGCCAAAGCTCCAAGTATGGTCATCCGAAAGGGTCCCACTGTATGTGAATAAAACTAAGTACTGATTAGGAACAATACATCCATTGATTAAAATAGATCTATAAGAAGCTAGATGATAAGAAAACCATGGTAAAATACAGCTTAGGGTAGGCTTTCTATGAATAAAACTGCTCTTTGAGGAAATCGAAGCATATATAAATATATATATATATATATATATATATATATATGTATATTTAAAAAAAGAGTTAAACAACCACCGCAGGGTCACATTAAGAGCAGCCGCCATTTACAAAATGTCAATAGCCCGCAGTAGAACCGCGGTAAATCACACCTATTGCCACGTCTCACAACCGTGAGATGGGTGGTCACAGGGCACAACGAAATCACAACGACAGGCCGGCAAAACCCTCCTGTGTCTTAAGGCAGGGTTCTACTTTGTCCGCGCGAAAAAAATGCGATTTTTTTGTAATTTTTTTTTTTAACATGAAGAAAGATAAAGATAAAGATGTAGGGTTTGTTGTGCCTAATAAATATACTCTTAAATTACATTAAAAAATTTTCTTTAGTTTATTTTATGCGCTCTATATATATTTAAATGGCACTTGCCTCAAAACCACGTTTTTATCGCTTGCTGAAAAAATCTCCGAAACTACCGAATCGATTGGTTTGAAATTTATACCACTAATTTTTTTGCAAAAAAAAGCAAAAAAAAAAAAGATTTTTTCCTTTTTATTCAAATTGCCGCCATTTTGTTTTCTTTGCATGAAAATGAAAAAATCTGCTACCAGCGGTTGATGTATATGCATAGAATATGTGGTATAAATTTCAGACCAATCGATTCGGTATTTTCGGAGATTTTTTCAGCAAGCGGTAAAAACGTGGTTTTGAGGCAAGTGCCATTTAAATATATATAGAGCGCATAAAATAAACAAAAGGTAATTTTTTAATGTAATTTAAGAGTATATTTATCAGGCACAACAAACCCTACATCAATATCTTTCTTCATGTTTTAAAAAAAATTACAAAAAAATCGCATTTTTTTCGCGCGGACAAAGTAGAACCCTGCCTTAAGGACACGAAACGACCCAAGGATGGCAGCTTTCTGCATCCATCTCGCAAGTGCCTTGGCATATTTTTGGCACGCGGGTATGGCTTTCAAGTTACGAACCAGTGACAGTTTTGCACCTCCGAGAGCACCAATCACAAGGACAACTACTCGCACCCAATACTTTGGGTACAGTCGTTGCAGCTCTCTCTTAAGGGTGTTGGTTAACTCCGACTTGGAATTTTTTTTTCATAGGCACGGCAACGGCTCCATATATAATTTTTCCCAAGTATTTGAGAGCGAAAGAAAGAAAACTTGTCAAATATCCGGGGTTTTGCGAGATCCTCGGATCAACGAAATCTATAGGAATGAAGCCTTTTGCTGAGGGTATAACTATTTTCGCGGAAATGATTAATTTTTCGAAAGGGAGAAATCTGCGGATAGCAGAAGACAGCATTTGAACGGCGAGAACTGTTCACAAATTTATTTTTTTACTCACAATTCTGACATCACAGAAGTATTTTCAGAGGCTAACTGATTTTCGAAGACCCAAATGTTGATGATGGCGAACCTAAATTTCGCGAAATACGTCGCGAAATGGAGAAAAATGCGGAACAAAATTCAGATGTCTTGTGTATGTGAGCACCACAAGACTGTGTTGGTAAGCAGTAAAGCAAACTGGCCAACAGACCGGTTGTCAAATTCGCGCTTCGAATCTTCAATGCTCTGAAGTCCGCACCACACATTGCCACTCGCGAAATCGTGGCGCAAATATTTAACAAGGTTTTCAAGACAGCAACTGCAAATGCACCAATTTTATAGATAAATCAATTTTTTGATTGTATGTAAATTTGTAAATTTACCCAGCTTCAAATTATAACTTTGAAATTATGATTTGAAAATTTTGAAATTATAAATTATAAATTTATCAAGTTATCCAGCAATAAATTCCAAAACCATCAAATTCGATTTCTGGAATTTCGAAATTAGGCCCTCTGCATATTTATTCATAAATTCCAAGTTTAGCAAGTGGTCCAACTATAAATTAATTATATGAAGAAGCTTGTAACGGGGGGCACGGATTGTGGTCTCTTTTTGTGAGCGAAGAGGGCCTCATTTGAGATAAAAAAAAGCTGAAACAGTTTACTAAGATGGAAAGCGGTTTACGAGAAAAAGGGTTACAAGAAATCCGCGCAATATGATTTTCGGTTTGAATTATAGGATTACTGAGTAAGGAGCGGCGGGGTAATGGTCTAGGTTCAAGGCTACAGAATCTGCCGTCATGCGTTCGCGTCCTCGTACTCTCGTCAATTTTTTTTTGTTTCCAAACATTACCGTGAATATGCATAAATATTATAAAAATATTAATAAATATTAATTTTTTTTGAATTGGGTGGAGCAACAAAAATCTTTTTTGTGATAAGCTTTTGGAGGGCGGGGGTGCTAAAAAATGCCCTTTGTCCCCCAATAAATTATCAATAAAATGAAGAACATGAATAGAATCAATAGAATTACTAAAACGAATAAAACGGATAAAATGAATCAAATAAATGACATCAATAAAATCAATGAAATCAGTGAAACCGATATAAATTTTATTTTATTGATTTGATTGATGTTGTTCTTTGATTATTCGATTGATTTTAGTGATTCATTTGATTGTATTTTTTTTTAAATCGTATATTTATATTGAGTTTCTTTATTTTATTACAAAATACAATGAAATGAATCAATAAAATCAATAAATTGAATAAAATCACTAAGACCGAGAAAATCAAATTATAATCAATAATGTCAGAATTATACTGATTTCAGTGATTTCATTCAATTTATTGATTTTTTAAATTCATTTCATCGTATTTTTCAATAAAATAAAGAAAATCAGTATGAATATCCCATTCTTTTATTAAAAAATATAATGAAATGAAGCAATGAAGTCAATAAATTGAACAAAATACTAAAATCAGATTATTATCAATAAAATCAAAATTGCACTGATTTTAGTGATTTTATTCAATTTATAGATTTCATTGATGTTCTTGATTTTTTTATTTTTCATTTTATTGGTAATAATTTTATTTTTTTGTTTTTAGTGATTTTATTGATCTACCTGATTTTTTTGATTAAAAAATAGAATGGAATAAATCAATACAAGCAGTAAATTGAATAGAATCACCAGAATAAATAAAAGCGATTTATTATCAACAAAATCAATAAAAGAAACAACATCAATGAAATCAATAAAATCCATACAATAAAAAAATTAATAAAATCATTGATAATAATTTGATTTTTATTTTGTTTAGTAACTTCATTCAACTTATTGATTTTTTTATTCATTTAAATGTATTTTTTAATAAAATGAAGAAAATCGGTATAAATATTCGATTCTTTTATTTAAAAAAAAAACAATCAAATGACTCAATAAAATCAATAAATTGAATGACATTACCAAAATCGATAACGCATCGATTTATTATGAACAAAATCAGAAAGAAAACACATCAATGAAATCCACATTTTACTGATTTTATTCAATTTATTGATTTTATTGTTTCGATTGATTTATTTCATTTTATTGATTTTATTAATTTGATTGATTTGATTGATTTGATTGATTTGATTGATTATATTCAATTTATCGATTTTTTAATTGCAAATATTCGACATTTTTGTTAAAAAATACAATCAAATGACTAAATGAAGTCAATAAATTGAATAAAATACTGAAATCAAATTATTATCGATAAAATCAAAATTGCACTGATTTGAGTGATTTCATTCATTTTATTGATTTTATTGTTTTCATTGATTTATTTTATTGATTCTATTGAGTTTGTTGATTTGATTGATTTGATTGATTCTGTTCAATATACTTTTTTTTATTGTTAATATTTGGCTCTTTTATTAAAAAACACAATCAAATGACTCAATGAAGTCAATTAACTAAATAAAATACTAAAATAAAATTATTATCAATAAAATCAAAATTGCACTGATTTTAGTGATTTTATTCAATTTATTGATTTTATTGTTTTCATTGATTTATTTTATTTTATTGATTCTACTGAGTTTGTTGATTTGATTGATTCTGTTCAAATATACTGATTTTTTATTGTAAATATTTGTCTCTTTTGTTAAAAACTACAATCAAATTACTGAATGAAGTCAATAAATTGAATAAAATACTAAAATAAAATTATTATCAATAAAATCAAAATTGCACTGATTTTAGTGATTTCATTCATTTTATTGTTTTCATTGATTTATTTTATTGATTCTATTGAGTTTGTTGATTTGATTGATTCTGTTCAATATACTGATTTTTTATTGGAAATATTTGACTCGTTTATTAACCCTCATCGTACGATCCTCAAAAAACTTCCGTAGCGTACACATGGGGTTAGGCACACCCCACTCAACTTTGATTGCATGTATCTATTGTTCTTATTCGTCGATTTACTTGTTTTTTTTTATTGAAAGGAAATTTCATCAGAAAAACGATGAGTAATGCGAAATTACTGTATTTTGATGGATTTCATATGTTTTTGGTCAAATACTGAACACACTTTTACATTTTTGCCGTTCAAAAACATGTTTTTTTTCAAAAACGAATATAAAACTGATAAAAAAATGTCCCTGCCTTAAGTTATATATTACTGGAAAGGTGAAGAGTTGGGAAATGTTACTCAAGTACTGTTTTTGCGATTCCCTCCAAAAAGTATATTTTTTTGACCAACTGAACTTTCACGATTTCCGAAGTTCCTGAATATCATGAAAATGTACTAATTTTTGCATTGAATGGCATACAATTAGGTGTTAAATCAATTTTTTCTAGTAAATGGAGACGAATAAAGATCAGATTACACATAAAATCTATAATCGAACAAAAATGCAAATTAATCAAAAAATTGATCTTCGAATATGGAAAAGCAGGCATTGAAAGTTAAATTTATGACTCAAATTTTTTTACACATTCCAATTTATTGGAAATAGCTTTTGATTATACAGAATTGTAGAGTATCTTTAAACTAACGAGTTGCTGCGCGCTAGCCTTGTCAATGGCAACATAAAAGCGAAGATTCGCGCTCAATATGAATTTTCATCAATGTCGAATTTTGCTACGTATCGTACTATGGGGTTACGTACACCCCACGCGCAACTTTGGATACTTGCAGCTTGACGACAAAACGGCTAATGAAAGAAACCGACTGGGGATATTGTAGGGGGGCCCTCAGATATTTTTCCCATCCAGGTATCCCCTCCCTCCTGTGCTCCATTAAGGAATAACGCAACTTAGAAGAGGGTCGTGGGGTTAGCGTAACCCCATGTGTACGATGAGGGTTAAAAAACACGATGAAATGACTCAATGAAGTCAATAAATTAAATGAAATACTAAAATAAAATTATTATCAATAAAATCAAAGTTGCACTGATTTTAGTGATTTTATTCAATTCATTGATTTCATTGTTTTAATTGATTTATTTTATTTTATTGCTTCTATTGAGTTTGTTAATTTGATTGATTTGATTGATTCTGTTCAATATACTGATTTTTCATTGTAAATATTTGGCTCTTTTGTTAAAAAACACAATCAAATGACTCAATGAAGTCAATAAATTGAATGAAATACTAAAATCAAATTATTATCAATAAAATCAAAATTGCACTAGTTTTAGTGATTTTTATTCATTTTATTGATTTTATTGTTTTGATTGATTTATTTTATTTTATTGACTCTATTGAATTTGTTCATTTGATTCATTTGATCGATTCTGTTCAATATGGGTAATTGTCAAATTGAAGGCAAGCTTGAAGTCCCAGGAATATAACATTAACTTAGAAACTTGTGCTGATTTTTTTTTAAATTTTATAAACACTTATTATCATCCTCTACAAAATGGTCAGTTCTTTTTTTTTTATTCCTGTTCCTATTTACTTTAATTTAATATGTGAAAACCCGAAACGTCATTACCGTACGGTGTCCCAACCTCACTTTGCACAAGGATAAACTGATTTTCTCCGGGTTTTTTTAGAGTAACCTCAAAACCGCCTAACGTATCAAGTTTGTAAACTTCACATGAACATAAGTTTAATGTATGCACATTTTTTAAGTCAAATAAATAATATTGTAGAAGCCTTGAAGTCTGTCCCTCAATTTTCGCTATTTCAGACGTCATTACCGTACGTCTTTTTTCCTAGTAAAATATTGTAGTTACAGTTGAGTAATAAATACAGAAATGTTAGGCGTATCGTTTAATACAAGATTATATGAAATTGAGCTTAAAATATTAACTCTCTTTTTTGTGAATCCGATATTAAAACTGAAAAGTGCATCTTTACAACAAAAACGTCGTTACCGTACGTGCGGTAAAAACCATTTTCGTGATGAAAAAAAATTATAAAAACCATTTCGTTACTTGCTTGGTGGTGTTTTCTTTCATAAGTAGGTGACTTTTTATAATTAAAATCTGTTATTTTTTTATAAACATTGAAAAAGGTTAAACTTTAACATATTTCTCGCATCATTACCTTACGGTACAATAGAACAGCGTACGACTGATTATATGCGCGTGCGCATGAATTCATTATTATTTCTTATTTTCATAACTGCCCCTTTTTGATTTCAAATTTTTACATGTGATGAGATCAATTTCCGTTATGAAATACTTAATTCCTAATAATAATATGATTGCCACTGTAGGTGCTAAAATTTGCCTACAATTTGACAATTACCCATATACTGATTTTTTATTGTAAATATTTGACTCTCTTATTAAAAAATACAATCAAATGACTCAATGAAGTCAATAAATTGAATAAAATACTCAAATTTTTTAATCAAAAAAATCAAGTAGATCAATAAAATCACTAAAAACAAAAAAATAAAATTATTACCAATAAAATGAAAAATAAAAAAATCAAGAATATCAATGAAATCCATACATTGAATAAAATCACTAAAATCAGTGCAATTTTGATTTTATTGATAATAATCTGATTTTAGTATTTTGTTCAATTTATTGACTTCATTGCTTCATTTCATTGTATTTTTTAATAAAAGAATCGGATATTCATACTGATTTTCTTTATTTTATTAAAAAATACGATGAAATGAATCAAAATAATCAATAAATTGAATGAAATCACTGAAATCAGTATAATTCTGACTTTATTGATTATAATTTGGTTTTCTTGATTTTAGTGATTTTATTGATTTTATTGATTAATTTCATTGTATTTTGAATAAAATAAAGAAACTCAATATAAATATACGATTAAAAAAAATACAATCAAATAAATCACTAAAATCAATCGAACAATCAAAGAACAACATCAATCAAATCAATAAAATAAAATTTATATCGGTTTCACTGATTTCATTGATTTTATTTATTTTATTGATTTCATTTATTTGATACTTTTTATCCGTTCTATTCGTTTTATTAATTCTATTGATTTTATTCATTTTCTTCATTTTATTGATAATTTATTGGGGGATAAATGGCATTTTTTAGCACCCCCGCCCTCCAAAAGCTTCTCACGAAAAAGATTTTTGTTGCTCCACCCAATTCAAAAAATATTAATATTTATTAATATTTTTATAATATTCATGCATATTCACGGTAATGTATTAAAAAAAATTAGAAACAAAAAAAATTGACGAGGGTACGAGGACGCGAACGCATGACGGCAGATTCTGTAGCCTTGAACCTAGAACATTACCCCGCCGCTCCTTACTCAGTAGTCCTATAATTCAAACCGATAGTTATATTGCGCGGATTTCTTGTAACCCTTTTTTCTCTAAAACCGCTTTCCATCTTAGTAAACTGTTTAAGCTTTTTTTATCTCAAATCAGGCCCTCTTCGCTCACAAAAGATGACCACAATCCGTGTCCCCCGTCAGAAGCTTCTTCATATAATTAATTTATAGTTGGACCACTTGATAAACTTAGAATTTATAAATAAATTTGCAGAGGGCCTAATTTCGAAATTCCAGAAATCGAATTTGATGGTTTTGGAATTTATTGCTGGATAACTTGATAAATCTATAATTTATAATTTCCAAATTTTCAAATCATAATTTCAAAGTTATAATTTGAAACTGGGTAAATTTACAAATTTACATACAATCATAAATTGATTTATCTATAAAATTGGTGCATTTGCATTTTCTGTCTTCAAAAACTTTTTAAACATTTGCGCCACGATTTCGCGAGTGGCAATGTGTGGTGCGGACTTCAGAGCATTAAAGATTCGGAGCGCGAATTTGACAGCCGGTCTGTTGGCGAGTTTGCTTTGCTGCTTACCAATACAGTCTTATGGTCCTCACATACAGGACATCTCAATTTTGTTTTACATTTTTCTCCATTTCGCGACGTATTTCGCGAAATTTAGGTTCGCCATCATCAACATTCGGGTCTTCGAATATCAGTTAGCCTCTGAAAATACTTCTGTGATGTCAGAATTGTGAGTAAAAAAATAAATTTGCGAACGGTTCTCGCCGTTCAAATGCTGTCTTCTGCTATCCGCTGATTTCTCCCTTTCGAAAAATTAATCATTTCTGCGAAAATAGTTATTCCCTCAGCAAAAGGCTTCATTCCTATAAATTTCGTTGATCCGAGGATCTCGCAAAAAGCCGGATATTTGACAAGTTTTCTTTCTTTCGCTCTCAAATACTTGGGAAAAATTATATAGGGAGTCAGTTCCGTGCCTATAAAAAAAAATTCCAAGTCGGACTTAACCAGCACCCTCAAGGTCTTGATACCTCGCCTCCTTTTCTTTCTCCTTTGCAGTGATGTTGTTTTCGGACGGAGCCGAGAATTCGATCACGAATATATTTCATTTCTCGAAGTCTTGGAGAACCATGTCAGGTCTCGAGTGAGCAACGGAGACTGCTGCCCGAAAATCGTAGTTCCAGAAAATTTGGCACTTCTCGTTTCGGACAATTGACTCTGTATCCCTTAGAGCGTTCGGCAGGACAGGGTCGCGACCAACAACGTAAGAGCGACAAAGATGGTAATAAAGTTCTCTTAGGGCCGCATTATGTCTATAGATGTACGTCTTTCCTGCGTGGGTCGGACACCCAGATAGTATGTGTTCTAGGTACTCAGTGTGTGCACGACACGCTCTGCACCTATCACTGGGAACTTTTTGACATAAAATGCGGGCACGGTATGCTAAGGTGGAAATGACACCGTCCTGACATGCAAAAATAAAAGCCTCTGTACCTGAGTTGAGCCCTGATGATTTCGATGGGTCCTAAAAGAAACTACGCAACTCGCAGCGACGGATAGAAACTACGTATCTGGCGCGCTCCATACTAAGTATATAGAAATTTGTATATACTTAGTATAGAGCGCGTCAGATACGTAGTTTCTATCCGTCGCTACGAGTTGCGTAGTTTCTTTTAGGACCCATCGATTTGAGGAAAGCTAAAGTTTGCTCCTTTGACAAGGTCTGCTTTTCTACAATTCTCAGCAATGAAATGATTTCAGCCAACATCTTACGCCAAGCCCAACTTCCCTCCTCAAACTCCACCAAACAAGAAAAAACAGCAATTAAAGAACTCAATCAGAATAAAGACATCATTATATGACCCGCAGACAAAGGCAACACAACAGTCATAATGAATAAAGAAGACTATAACAGCAAAATCACGGACCTTCTAACTGACGATACACATGAAAAACTTGAAAAAGATTCCACAAAAACAATAGTCAGCCAAATAAAAACTTTTCTGAAAGACTTAAAACTTGACAGCGAAATAATATCTGAATTAATACCTAATAATTCCATCTCTCCAAAACTTTACGGACTCTGAAAAATCCACGAAAACAACATTCCACTCAGACCGATCGTCAGCGCAATAAACTCAACTTATAACCTAGCACGCTTTCTCGCCAAAAAACTAAATCCTTTAACAGGAAACTCTATCACACACGTATAAAACTCTTTTGACTTCATCTGAAAGATACAACAGATTCACATTCAATCCCAAGATATCCTAGTAAGTTTCGACGTAGTTTATCTCTTTACGAAAGTACCAATATCTGATACAATCGATATTATTAAATCCTTTGCAAAATTCTCCTCCAATCTCACACTTTTGATAAAACACTGTCTCACTAATACCTACTTCTCTTTAAATAACCAATTTTACGAAAAAACCTCAGGAGCAGCAATGGGATCTCCAATCTCACCTCTAATAGCCAACATCTTTATGGAGAATCTAGATACTAAAATCTTTAACAAATTCAAGCTTAAACTGGAATTTTGGTGCCGTTACGTTGACGACACTTTTGTCATCTGGAGACATGGACTAGATGAACTACACAAGCTCTTCGATTTCATCAATCAGTTACAACCTAATATCAAGTTCACCATGGAAATTGAACAAAACTGAAAATTGCCTTTCTTGGACATACTAGTTTACAAAAGATCTGATAACATATTAGGACATTAAGTTAACAGAAAACCTATCAATACAAACAGATACCTACATGCCTCCTCCCACCACCACCCATCTCAAAAGCAATCGGTCATCAACTCCCTTGTATACAGAGCTGTCTCCATAACAGATAAGGGTAACTGACAAAAGGAACAACAAAATGTTAAATAAATCCTAATACAAAACGATTACACAAGCAAATAAATTAATAAAGTAATAAGAAAATACACTCAAAAAAACATGTCAACACAACCTACTAAGGAAAGAGACAGAAAAACAACCACCATCGTACCCTACATTCAAGGTATCACAGAACAAATAGGAAGAATTCTCAACAAACACAACATCCAAAGTATATGTAAGCACCTGCGAAAATAGGACAACTTCTAAACAACCCTGATGATAAAAATGCACCTCTCAGTGATCCGGGAGTATATAAAATCCCTTGTTCTTGTGGCAAAGTCTATTTTGGAGAAACGGGGATGGCTGTAAGCCAACTTTTAAAGGAACATGAGAGTAAAGTCAGGCTAAAACTTTTCACTCAATCAGTACTAGCTGAGCATCATATCGAAACAGGACATAGCATCGTAATTGACAAAACAGCCATTATCGCAAAAACATACGATATTTTTCCAAGAAAACATAGAGAAGCAATCGAAATCTCAAACCACCCTAATAACATCAATAGGGACAATGGATATAATACGAATCCGATTTGGCTTTCCGTCCTTCCGGGTTTATAAAAAAATACTTGATTGGCCAATCAAGTTCGACCAGACCCCACCATGGGGCGCTCTGGCCAATCACAGGCATCATAGAGAATACATATATAAGAACGATATAACCTGAAACTTCAGTTTCAGGACAGCCCTGAACAAGTGAACTGCAATGTTCACGAAACGTCGGCAACATTCAAAGCTTCGCACAGGATTGAACCCCGAAAAAGCTTTAAAATCAAAATTTTGAATTTATCACAATTGTCTTTATTTTAGAATCCTTTTTCCCTTTATAACATTCTAACGGAACTTTAAATTCTTCCTTTAATTTTCTATTTTTATTTTTCGTACGTAAACTCGTATTTATTTTGTTTTCGGTCTTTATTTTCTTCGTACCCTTATTTGTTTTCCTACTTTTTCTCTATATATTTTAACTAGCTTGCTTATCTAATCTCTCGACGCCCACACTGGCTCGTGCCAGTCTTGCGTCACTCCCATTGTAGGGTTTAGGTTTTAGCTCCTCGACAAGAGGATGCGCGGTATCTTCCACAGAAATGTGGAGGATCAGTCGATGTCGTGTAAGCTAACGTTTGCTTTCCTTAAATCACTCGATGTCTGACAAAGTTCTCCTTGACTTTGAGAAACGAACCATGTTCATCATCAAATTTTCGATATCAGCTGCCAAAAACGGCATAGCCATGGAGAAAGAAAAGAGAGAGAGGTATAAAAATCTTATAAAGGAGTTGCAACTGTTATACCCGGAATATGAGCGGGTGCAATTTTTCAGATCAGCACCCGTTCCCAGCGAAATCCTGCGGTTATCCTTATGACAAACTTTTGAATGCATATATATATATATATATATATATATATAT
>CAKNXH010002212.1:259969-279895 GCA_932178445.1 Andricus quercusramuli | reverse complement strand
CTTAACACTGGAGAGACCTATACATACCTGGGCGTGCCTCAAAGCCGCATTCAGGACGTAACATCAGTGAAGGAGTCTCTCCGAAGCAGATACAAGCATCTTCTTCGACAGATTTGGTCTTCCAATCTGTCGGCGTTGAACAAGGTATCTGCGACTAACATGCTTGCCGTCCCGGTTCTACTCTACTCGTTTGGGGTGGTTCAATGGACGAAGAACGAGCTTAAGGCCCTTGATGTCACCACGCGTAAGATCATGCATATGCATAAAAGCTTGCATATCAATTCGTCAGTTCCGCGATTATACATTTCACGCCAGCAAGGCGGACGCGGACTTCTGAATCTCCAGTGTCTTCATAACCGAATTGTTTTAAGTACAGCTTACATCGTTGCGAATGGCAGAGATCCTCTCCTAAAGATGGTCAGAAACCACGAGATGATTGGCGAAGGGGCGTTCCTTTACAAAGCCGCGGAGCAAGCTGCCGAGACCCTTGGCCTGAATTTTAACATCAGAAGTGAGGAAAGTGCATTACTCCATCTAGATGCTTCACGTCTAAAAGTCGAAGTAAAGAAAGCAGAGGTTGGAAAATTTCACCAAGAGCTACTCGACAAGCAAATGCACGGAAACTTTCACAGAAATGTAGAAAAACAGTCCTTGTCGAAGGAGCAAACTTTTGCTTTCCTCAAATCATCAGGGCTCAATTCAGGTACAGAGGGCTTTATTTTCGCATGCCAGGACGGTGTAATCTCCACCTTAGCATACCGCGCCCGCATTTTATGTCAAGAAGTTCCCAGTGATAGGTGCAGAGCGTGTCATGCACACGCTGAGTACCTAGAACACATACTATCGGGGTGTCCGACCCACGCAGGAACAACGTATATCTATAGACATAATGCGGCCCTAAGAGTACTTTATTACCACCTTTGTCGCTCTTACGGTGTTGGTCGCGACCCTGCCCTGCCGAACGCTCCAAGGGATATAGAGTCAATTGTCCGAAACGAGAAGTGCCAGATTTTCTGGAACTACGATTTTCGGGCAGCAGTCTCCGTTGCGCACTCGAGGCCTGACATTGTTCTCCAAGACTTCGAGAAACGAACTATATTCGTGATCGAATTCTCGGCTCCATCCGAATACAACATCACTGCAAAGGAGAAAGAAAAGGAGGAGAGATATCAAGACCTTAAAAGAGAGCTGCGTCGACTGTACCCAAAATATTCGGTACGAGTAATTGTCCTTGTGATAGGTGCTCTCGGAGGTGTGAAATTATCGCTGGTTCGTAACCTTAAAGCCATACCCGCGTGCCAAACATATGCCAAGGTTCTTGCGAGATGGATGCAGAAAGCTGTCATCCTTGGGTCGCTTCATGTCCTCAAGACACACGAGGGTTTCGCCGGCCTGTCGTTGTGATTTCGTCGTGCCCTGTGACCACCCATCTCACGGATGTGAGACGTGGCCATAGGTGTATTTTACCGCGGTTCTACTGGGGGCCATTGACATTTATTCCAGATGGCAGTTGCTCTTAGTGGTACCCTGCGGTGGTTGTTTAGCTTTTTTTTTAAATATATATATATAGTTAAAAGCTTGTCATAAGGACAACCGCAGGATTTCGCCGGGAGCGGGTGCTGATCTAAAAAAAAATTGCACCCGCTCCCAGCGAAATCGCGGTAAAATTTCAGCTGTAACCACGTCTCACGACCGTGAGATGGGTGGTTACAGTCTGCGCGAACTCAATACGATGATCCGGCGAAAGTCTCGTGCACCCTGAGGACACGGAGCGACCCAAGGACGACCGCCTTCTGCATTCTCCCTGCAAGTGTCGCAGCATTTTGTTGACACTCAGGGATGCTTTTCATGCTATTAACAAGTGAAACCTTGGCACCTCCAAGAGCGCCAATGATCAGGACGATTAGCTTAACAGAATATTTCGGGTATAACCGTCGCAACTCCCTCATAAGGTCTTTATACCTTTCTTTCTTTTCTTTCTCCTTGGCTGTGACGTTTTTGTCCGCTGGTGCCGAAAATTCGATAACGAACATGGTTCGTTTCTCGAAGTCAAGAAGAACCATGTCAGGCCTCGAGTGCGCAACAGAAACAATGGTCGAGAATATGAAGTTCCAATATATGCGGCACTTCTCATTCTCGACAATTGACTCTATTTCTCTAGGGGCGTTCAGCGGAGAGATATTTGGGCTAATGCCGTAAGAGTGACAGAGATGGTAATAAAGCACTCTCAGTGCCGCATTGTGCCTTTGGATGTAGGTTGTTCCCGCATGAGCTGGACAACTAGGTAGTATGTGTCCTAGGTGCTCGGGGTGTTCATGACACGGTCTGCAGCTATCATCGGGAATATCTTGGCTCAAAATGTGGCGACGGTATGCTAGAGTGGAAATGACACCATCTTGACATGCCAAAATGAAGCCCTCTGTGCCCGACTTCAATTCGGGTGATCTAAGGAAAGCAAACGTCAGCTCATACGACATCGACTGATCTTCCACATTTTTGTGGAAGATGCCGTGCATCTTCTTGTCGAGGAGCTCTTCGCGGAAGTTTTTCTCCTGTGCATTCTTAATCCGGGCCTTCAGGAGCGAGTATTGAAGATGGATAAGATTTGATGCATTTCGCTCACCCCTGATATTGAAGTCAAGGCCGAGTGTTTCAGCAGCCTCTTCTGCTGCTTTGTAAATAAACGCCCCTTTGCCTACTTCTTCGTGTTTTCTGACAATTTTAAGAAGAGGATCTTGTCCATTTGCGAAAATATGTGCTGTACCCAGAATAATCCTGTTGTGAAGACATCCAAGATTCAGTATTCCACGACCACCTTGACGACGTGAGATGTAAAGTCGTGGAACAGAAGACTTAAGGTGCATGCTTTTGTTCATGTGCATGACCTTTCAGGACCCGATATCGAGAGATCTGAGCTCGTCCTTCGTCCATGGAACTACTCCAAATGAATAGAGTACTATTGGGACGGCAAGCATGTTCGTTGCAGATACTTTGTTCCTCGCCGACAGTTCGAAAGACCATATCTGTCGGAGGAGACGTTTGTATCTGCATCGGAGAGTATTCTTTATAGATGTCACGTCCTGAATGCGGCTTTGTGGCACGCCCAGGTATGTATAGGTCTCTCCAGCGCAAAGGTGTCGTATAACGCTTCTGTCAACGAGTTCAGGATCTTCGGGGATGCCGTTAAGTTTTCCTTTCTTCAAATTAACCTTGGCGCATTTCTCTAACCCGAACTCCATTCCAATCTCTTGAGTGTACTCTGTGACAATTTTTAGAGCAAGATGTAGTTTCTCTTGAGCTCTAGCATAGAGCTTAAGATCATCCATGTAAAATACATGAGTTACCTTATGCTTTCGATTTCCAGGTTTGTCGCAGAGGTACCCTTCGGAATGGCGAAGTGCGAGAGATAGTGGCAATAATGTGAGGCAAAAGAGGAGAGGGCTCACGGTGTCGCCCTGAAACACACCTCTCTGAAAGGTGATACTGTTTTTCCAAAGCGGCATTAATCTCTCTATGCATCTCACGATGTGTGGATGAACCTTTAAGCTTTCCAACAGACAGATGATAAGTCTATGGGAGGTTGAATCAAAAGCTTTTCGGTAATCTATCCAGGCCATCGATAGAGATCTTTGATAGGATGCTGCATCTTCACAGACACATCTATCGATGAGCAGGTTCTCCCGACATCCTGCTACGCCTTTCTTCGAGCCACGTAGTTCATACATCTCTCGCCACACAGGTTCAATTGTCCGAAGAATCCTATCATTTAGGATGGCTGTGAAGATCTGATACAGTGTGTTCAGACAAGTTATTGGCCTGTAATTCTTAGGGTCAGCTAATTTGCCCGTCTTAGGCAGGAGCACTGTGCGCCCTTCCACCAACCACTCCGGAATAGGCTCTTCCGACTTTAGATATGAGGTGAACATTCGGGCCAGATGCTGGTGGGTAGAAGGAAACTTCTTCCACCAGAAGGTCTTGATACCATCTGGTCCCGAAGCGGGAAAGTTCTTCATGCCTCTTAATACGTTTTTCACCTCCTCGGTAGTGATAGGTGGGCATTCTTCCTCAGGTGTTATGAGGGCATGGCACAGCTCCTTGAAGCTATTTATGTTCTTTGAGTCTTCTTGAAGTGGATGCTGAACCTCGTAGACTTCTCTCCAAAATGCTTCGACCTCCTCTGGTTTGAGCGGATGGTCGACAGTAATTGGTGGGTCTTGGAAGAGTTTAGATGGATCAGATGAAAATTGTTGATTTTCTCTGACCCACCTCTCTCTCCGCTCTAGACTTCTCCTAGCGTTAGATAGTATTCGTATTCTGTCAACAATATGCTATCTGATGGTCATTAGCTTTGATTTGTTGATTGTGTGATGACGGATCCGCAGTTCGCGCGCGAACCATCGAACCTTGGCAGTAAAATTCCTGCCAGATGTTATGTAGTCAATCACACACTGAGTGTGGGACGCGTACTGTCTAGCCCAGCCTACCTTTGTGCTGAGTTGATGCATTCTTCTTTTGGTCTTATTATCAACCGTTGGCTTTGTTTTACGGCTTGCATCTGCCAAAGTTCTCGCTGCATTGTACTCACCACAACTGATAGTCCAGAGGTCGGATTCTTCGGAAAAATCTCCACGAATTTCATCATCCAATTCAGTCAGATCTTTGGGCTTGGGAGAAACCTGAATGTTGATGTTTCTCCGGGTCCTGAAGCATCGTTCTTCCGCTATTGGATGCCTGTTCGCGGTTGATCTCAGTTTCGCCTCTCTCTCTGTTGCCGGCTTGTTCTGGATGCGGCTGAGTAGGCACTCCGCTTATATAACCTCTTTTCCGGAGGTTCTCGGCATGGTTTCGCAGACGTTGTTGCGAAAACTCTGAGAGCTCTGGGTGTTTCTCGCACCACAGAGCATGCAGTCGTGCCATGTAACCTTCTCGTTCAGGGACCATACTGGCATCGTAGCACTCCAGCAGGCCCTCATTGAGTTGATCCGTCCACTTAAAAGTAACAAGATTCCGCCGGTCAATCGCATTGACTCCGTCTTGATTGGCTCCCCCAACTGTAGGGTAGTCGGCATTGTTGTCCGACCCATTGTCGGGAGCCCTGCGCGTTCGATTGTTTTGAACCGCACTTACTACAATTATGTTTGGTGTTGTCATTGTTGTTCCCACGAGCAGCTAGGGAAAGGGTTCGTCCATCCTTGTAGAGCCCCGCATGCAAGGATAAGGCTGTATACTCTGAGAGTCGCCGATTTCCCAGAATCACCGTTAGAGACACCTCACCCAGGTGACATTCAGCTTTCGACACGGTTCTCACGCCTTCGCTTGGGGGTTATTCCTTCGGGACCATCCCCGGACAATTGTCCGCGACTGCTTATTAGTTATTGTAACCATATTCAGCAGAAACCCTTGGTACAGGGACCCTCTATCCGCAACCCGAGGACGCGTTCGGTGGCTTTGTCATAAGCCCTTCGGTTCTATTCCAAAGGAATCGAAACCGAACCGAAAAAAAATATATATATATATATAATTTTAAAAAAAGTTTTAAATCACACCTATGGCCACATCTCGCAACTGTGAGATGGGTGGTCTCAGGGCAGGACGAAATCGCAACGACAGGCCTGTGAAACCCTTGTGTGTCTTGAGGACACGAAGCGACCCAAGGATAAAAGCTTTCTGGATCCATCTCGCAAGTGCCTTGGCATATTTTTGCCACGCGGGTATGGCTTTAAGGTTACGAACCAATGGTGTTTTCACCTGATTGTTTCGCACCTCCGAGAGCACCTATCACAAGGACAATTACTTGTACCAAATATATTGGGTACAGTCTTTGCAGTTCTCTTTTAAGGTCTTGATACCTCTCTTTCCTTTCATTCTCCTTGGCAGTGATGTTGTATTCGGACGGAGCCGAGAATCCGATCACGCATATAGTTCGTTTCTCGAATTCTTCGAGACCGATGTCAGGCCTCGAGTGTGCAACGTAATAAAGCACTCTTAGGGCCGTATTATGTCTACAAATATATGTCGTTCCTGCGTGGGTCGGACTCCCTAATAATATGTGTTCAAGGTACTCAGCGTGTGCATGATACACTCTGCAACTATCACTGGGAACTTCTTAACATAAAATGCCGTCACGGTATGCTAAGGTGGAAATGACACCATCCTGGCATGCAGAAAGGAAACCCTCTGTACCTAAAATAAGCCCTGATGATCTGAGAAAAGCAAAAGTTTGCTCCATCGACAAGGACTGTTTTTCTACATTTCTGTGAAAGTTTTCGTGCATTTTCTTGTCGAGTAGCTGTTGGTGAAATCTTTCAACCTCTGCTCTCTTCACTTCGGCTTTCAGAAGTGAAGCATCTAGATGAAGTCATGCTCTTTCCTCACTTCTGATGTTAAAATTCAGGCCAAGGGTCTTGGCTGCTTGCTCCGTGCCTTTGTAAAGGAATGCTCCTTCGTCAATCATCTCGTGGTTCCTGACCATTTTTATGAGATGATCTCTTCCATTCGCAACTATGTAAGCTGTACTTAGAACAAATAGTTTATAAAGACACTGGAGATCCAGAACTTTACGTCCACCTTGACGGCATGAAATGTATAATCGCGGAACTGACGAATTCATATGCAAGCTTTTATGCATATGCATGATCTTACGTGTGGTGACTTCAAGGGCCTCAAGCTCGTCCTTCGTCCATTGAACCACCCGAAACGAGTAGAGTAGAACCGATACGGCAAGCATGTTAGTCGCAGATACCTTGTTCAACGCCGACAGATTGGAAGACCAAATCTGCCAAAGAAGATGCTTGTATCTGCTTCGGAGAGACTCCTTCAATGATGGTACGTCCTGAATGCGGCTTCGAGGCACGTCCAGGTATGTATAGGTTTCTCCAGTATTAAGGGGTAACACCACTGTAGAAATTTCAAAAAATCGATTTTTTTTTATTAGCTTAGAAAATTCTTTGAACCTTGTAGAATAAAGGACAACAAGTTTTATACGTGTTCTGAATCGATTTCTTTGAAATTTTGAGCCCTTTTACCGAGCTTGCCGGGCCGCTCCGCAACGACTACCTGTGTCTATTACTACTATTATTACTACGATTACTACTATTACTACTGCCTATTTTCATACCCATCAATTTCTAAGAGTTCTATGGCATTGATAGAGATATCGCCATGCTTTCGTTACAAGTATTTTCAGTTCAAAATGCTTTAGTACACGTCAGAAACTCACGTTAGTACGGCTTAGGTGCACGGGTAATATGGACTTTAAACGCGTTTTTCTCGAAACACATTCTTTGAAATCGGCACGCAGCATAACTCGAACAATTTTCAATATTTTCAATCGGGGTTTTTCCTTCGTCTTTATAATAGTATTACAAAGAGAAACACGTAGCTATTCTTATGTAGATTGAGACAAAAGTTTTTATTTTGTTCTAGATTAAATTTTGCACCCTGTGTGCTGCGTGCAAAAAATTGCTCTCTAGCTCTCTAGCCAATTATTTTCAGAATTTAGAAACTCAATATTGAAAAATATTGATTTAGACCAGTAGACAAAAAACAATCAACATCAAAATTATTAATACAATTTATCTGGTCAAAACCATAACATCAAAAATATAAAACATTCGAATGTTGGAAAATAAAATCTTACAAGTTAAGGAATGACGTCGGAATTTAACTTGTAGGGATTGTGAAAAAGTTTCTCTCGTCTCTCAGTAGCTTACTGGGTAGAGCACCAGACCGGCAATCTGTAGACCTGGGTTCGGTTCCCAGCTGAGCTAGAGAGCAATTTTTTCACAATTTAGAAAGTCAATATTGAAAAATATTGACTTAGACCAGTAGACAACAAACAATCAACATCAAAATTATTAATACAATTTATCTGGTCAAAACCATAACATTAAAAATATAAAATATGCTGCTTGATTGTCAGCAGCTTTGACTTGTTTAGCGTATGATTCAAGATCCGTAGTTCTTGGGCGAACTTTGAAACCCTTTCCGTGAATGGTCTACCAGATGTTATGTAGTCAATCACACATTGAACACGGGACGCATTCTGTCTTGCCCATCCAATCTTATTGTTCAGTTGATGCAAGCGTCTTTTTGTGTTTTCATTCATCGTCGGTTTTAGCCTTCGATTTTGAATCAGCCAAAGCTTTCACAGCACCATAAACTGTGCAATTGATGATCCAGAGGTCTGATTCTTGCGAGATATCTCCACAAAGGGAGGCATCCATTCCAGCGAGATCTTAGGGCTTAGGTGGATCTTGCATGGTAATGTCCCTTCTTGTCCTGGAATCGCAATAATCTCTCTGAAGGTGCCTGCTTTCCGCTATTGGTTTTAATGTCGCTTCCCCATCTTCGTCTGCAGCTTAATCAGGCAGCAGTTGGGGAAGCGCTCCGCGTACATATCCATGTTTGCGGATGTAGTCGGCTATTTTTTGAAATAGAAAGAAAAATGTTCAATTATGGTTTTTTTCAAAAAATCAGTGGCAATTTTGATTTTGGAAAAAAAAATCGCAAAAGAAGTTAGAATAACAGGAAGGTGAAGAAACGCGTGAAAAAAAATTAGGTTCAGCTTGGCAGTGCAGCTGCAATGTAACAGCTACACTTTGCAAACTTGACCTGCTACTTTGTTAAAGCTTGAAGCTCGCCTGAGTTCTCAATAACTACCTAACTTAAATCTATTTTCATTTCTGCAGAGAATTATCTCTACCATATTCCATTGTTAATGATCCATATTTCAGCCTTAAGTCTAGACATCGGTATTGAGACGGTGTCGGCATATAATCTATAATAATTTAGTCATATAATTAATATTATTATTATTAATTTTAGTTTTTAATCAATTATGTATAATGCAATGTTCAATAAATACTATAAATTGAATATGTTTATTAATAAGCAATAACTAATTATTAAGTAACAATTAATAATTTTTATTGATTAATGAATGATTGATAACATTAACAATAATTCATTAATTAATAATCAAGTATGACAAATTGTAAATTTTGAATAATTCAATTTTAATTATTATTACTAATTATTATATTGAATTTTTAAAAAATTTTTAATCAATTTAATTCATATTGATGTGCGCTACATTATATTTATGGTCATAGATAATATTTATAGCCATGAATAATATTTGTTAAACATCCACGATTCTTTCTTTCGTAGCCTGGGCGTCCTAACCCCACCTGTCATTCGACTTAGAATAAATTGAGTTGCGGCAGTCAGTCGAAAAGTTAAAGTCCCTCTGACAACCTGCAGCGCAAGCGCGGTTTAGCTGATCATCCGACGCTTGTAGACTTCGACGTAGCCAGACCGATACAATCATGCGAAGCTCCTTCCCAGCCACATTGACGAAACGATCCTTGCTAGTGAACCCCGCTAAAGCGAAGCCCATAAAAGTACGGTCCGTGAGACCAAAAAGACAGATCTCCCCGCGCTTCGGCCCAAGCCACATCTCCCTGGTTTCTCCGCTCCAACCCTTGCCCGAGTGAAGAATAACCAAACCAAGGACCCCCCCACCCCACCCCTCTGGATCTCCCTGTATTCCTTCCGACTGGCACTGTGACATACGTAAATTCAACAAAATGAATCATAAAAATGAATGAAATAAAAGTATGGTTAAAAACATGAATGGAACTAGTGTCAGGGTATTCAATTTAGAATTAAAATTTCGTAAGTGCATGCAGATATGAATGTATACGAGCGGCGATGAAATGTCCTATAGAGGATAGAGATATAGAAGAAGAGAATAAGAGAGAGACGAATAAGCTGGATCGTACGCTAACACGTACGCACCCCAGTTCATGCACTGAGTAATCCGACGATGCCTCGTGATTTCTCACGTCTTCCTTATAATTAAATTTAATTATTTTTAACCGAAGAAATTATAAATGCTCTCACTACCAAAGAGAAGAAGCATACCAATATTAAATTTTACCTTTTCAAGTTCAATAACTATAACTTATAAAATAAATATAGTAATAGGAATTAAGCAATTTTACGAAGAAAGGATGTAGAAAGAAAGAGAGAAGAAAACGGAAGAAAAGTTTCACTCACATACACAACTTGCAACCAGGTCTTTCGCTTTACTATAAACGTAGGGCATTTTTTTTTACGTGGGCTGGTGGAAAATGTTCAAAAACACACCGTGAAGGGTCCCCACTGCTCGGTAGTGTGGGGATCTTGGTCGCATCACTACAATGACCCTGACATATATAATATTCAATTATACATTGCGTATCATTATACATTATACAAAGTCATATTTGTCATTATAATAATGCCACCAAGGGACCCACTAAAAACCAAGCCCTTTCCTTCTTGGCAGATGTCCCTCCGGAAACCGCTTTCGCATTACTTCAGGGGGTGCCGTTTTCTTGCCCTCGAAAGGGCTCCTTCTTCTTCTTAATCATGTACCAACCAAGATGTACGCATCGTCCTCAGTAGAGCGGCAGTACCGCTCATCGGGCTCGTCGGCCTTCGAGATCTTGGTTTGGATTTCTTCTGCTTCTGCATCTTCTACTTTCTTCTGGCAGTTGCCGGCAGGCGGGGTGTTGCCAGATTCTGGCACTCCGCCGCCTTATGGCCCTCTTTGAGGCATCTCCTGCACCTTTTTTATGCACTCCTCATAATACCCAAATTGCCGATTTAAGGCTTCAACCTTATAACCGGCTGCGTTTATAGCCCTTTGAGCATCCTTTACTTCTTCTATCAAATCCGGATCCGTGTCCTTCCTTGATTCGTAGATCTCCAGTATTTTTTTAAGGCACAGCCTTAGCTTTTGGTGCTCCAATCTCAGCTCATCCTGCGATTTTTCGAAATACTTCTTCGTCATAGCAGCTTCTGACTTAAGCTCGCCATGTTCCACAACGTTGAAGCAGTTGCTGAAGTCCAGCTCCTCTTCAACTTGCGTATCCTTCCTCCCTCTCCATTTTCCGTACTTGTAAGCCATAGTAAAGTAATCACCAGCGCATCGTGCGTGGAGGGGCGGGCCGAAATAGCTGGGAATTTGTATACCCTCAGAACTTAGTCCTACCGCAGTACTCTGGGGCCCAGCCTTCGTTTAACCGGTCCCGGAATACACGGACGGACCGGATTTGCCCGGAGCACTACAGTTTCCGATCCCTGCAGCCACCATGCACTCCCCGATCAAGGCCCGAAAGGGCTGTCTCCAGATGCCCGGTCGCAGCGTACACCTTGGCAGAGCAAGCTCATAGCAGCCCCTACACCATGACGGCGGAAAGACCGAACATGGTTCGGAGCCCTCCCAATGGGCTGCGACCGTCACCAATCGTGTGTTTGGTCCGCGGAGCATATTTTATTTCAGCCCTACCCTCTGTTTCCAGCGAGCAGTCCCCTATCTGCACCTGGGGACGCGCCAAGTAGGACTAACACCTCCCTTTCCCCGCAGACAACTGCGGAGGTCCTTGGAAACGTAGGGCATTGCCACACATACGAATGTACTTGTCGGCTCGTGGTTTAAGTTCAATGTTCCTCCTTCGCTTTTTCACATCCAATTTCACCACTTTCCAATTAAGCTGACTGATGGTAAACACTGCCATGCGTTCTAAAGGAATACCAAGATGCATAAAATGCCGAATTAAAATAATTTCCAAGGCATTTCCTAATTGTCGATTCAAGGCAAGGAAATGTAAAAATCAATTAATTTTATTCAGCTAATTCTATTACAAGAATTTTAATTGCAAAAACTCTATTGCAAAACCCATGTTGCAAATATTCCTGTCACATATAAATGTGACTTCAAATTGCCAAATTGCTGACAACAGCTATGAATAGCGTTCGATCAATTTGGGCGAATATCGCAGTAAATATTAGTCAGCAAAATTCCATTCTTCCGTACGTTCAACTTCGAAATCATCAAAAATCTTCATCGAGCGAGTTCACCACTAGCCGATGAGCTAAAACAAAATTGCAGTCTGAGGAAGAACGTACCGGCGAGCGGTTCTTCTCTCAGTATCTTTTTCCTAAAAAGTTAAAGGCATAATCGCCCATCTGCGGTTCGGGATCAGTTTTCAATAGTTTATAAATTCTTTTAGTGCAGTGCGGACGCAAAACTCGTAATTTGAAAAAGGAACTCGCCCGACGAGTTGTTTACATTTTTTTAAAAAACAATCCGTCCACCTATATTATGAATAAATTATGTGTAATTTCAATGTGCTAAATTTAAAGAAAACCGTTGTCTCTTCTTGAAATTACACCCTCCAGTATTTAAATATGGAAACAATGTGACTTTCGGTCTGAGAGCAGAAATTTTCTAACGAAACAGCACAACAAAACCACCTTGGTTGAAACAATGGTGGTCTCGGTTTTTCTGTCGTTCCTCCCCAAAGTATGACAGCTCTCAGTCCTTTTTCCTCCCGTAGTCTAGTTTAAATATTGGCGCGCTGCGCTCCCCCTCCCTCTGTTAGTATTAAGTTACGCCATGCGCGGCGTGACGAGCGGACCCCGGGACGAGGTTCAGTCCCGCGGTCAGCTCGTTAGTTGATCACCGACCGATACCCAGCACGCATCTCGCCTCTCCCGCGGTACCTGCCAACCGACTGGCCACCCAGTGGTCCACGGAGGACCTCATCGCGGCGTGCGTTATTCGTAGATAGCTATGGCGTGAGATTGTTACAGTGCGGTTCCCTCTATTCGGAACGAACTCCGAAAATCTCGTGTATTCTTTCCTTTTTATTCACCCTTGTTTCTGGACAAAATAAAGCCAATTTTTAAAGTGAAGTTTGTTTTTTCCTCTTCATCGGAGAGGAATCCTACTCCTTAATATGTCGGCGCGGTCTTCCGACGTGGCTCCAGGGAAACCCAGTAGTGTAAGTATTTTGGTTCTCATCAGTGCCCCGTCGGTTAGTTTCCGTCTTTCTTGGGTTTTTCTTTCTCGCGTTTCTCGTCGTAGGATCGGAGAATGATGGAATTTATGGCAACTCAAACCCACTCGCGATCCTCGCCGTAGGATCGGAATGCATTTGAGGTAGACAATTATTCTCGTTATTTTTCCTCTCGATCCTCCCCGTAGGTTCGGAGGACGGTCTAATTTAAACCGAATCTTTCTCAGGATCCTCATCGTAGGATCGGAGCATAACGGGATTTAGGTAAATTCAAACCCACTCACGATCCTCTCCGTAGGATCGGAGTTCATTTAATTTCGTCTTTAACGTCATTACCCTTTCTCTCGATCCTCTCCGTAGGATCGGAGAACGGTTAAATTAAAGTAAACTAAGCCCTTTTTCACGATCCCCATTGTAGGATCGGAGACTAATTGAATGAACCGTGACCCTCTTGATCCTCTTCTCACGATCCTCCCCGCAGGATCGGAGAATGACTGAGTTTAATTCCACCTCACCCCTTCTCACGATCCTCATCGTAGGATCGGAGACTAATTGAATGAACCGTGTAACCTCGTGATCGCCCCTCTTGATCCTCTCCGTAGGATCGGAGGTCGAGGCTACTACCGCAGTTTGGACGCTCCTCGCGATCCTCCCTGTAGGATTGGAGGCTCCATCCTTTATGGCCCTGACCCCGTGTCAATAAGGCCATCTCTCTTTTGTTGGTTAAACTAAATGAGGTACCCTTCCCCTCATTATTGTTTTTACCTTATCCAGCTCAAGTATTGATAGTACTCTCTCCCTGTTACGGGTTTGAGAGTCTTCAAAACCTTTACAAATATCTACAAATTCCTTACATTTAAGCGTACTTTAAATTATTATACTACCCCTATCCTTCTTTACATTAACATTAAGAAGAAACGGAAGCCCTACCCTAAAATAACTTTCTCCTTTTTTCCATGTAAACTCTTCCTCACTATAAATCTGTTGACATAAGGAGAACACAACCAAATACGCCCTGATTCTTTTAAAACCATCCATCTTTCTTCTCATATTTTTCCATTATCATTAACAACAAAACTCCTACTTTTTTCCTCACTCTTTCTCTCATTTATTTTTTGCTAAACAAACTAAAGCGAAAACCACATAACCTCCTCATAACTTTACATCCGAATAACAAATCAGACGTTTAACTACTCTCTTTCACATAACGTCATCACGTCTAATCTGATTCACAAAAAAGGCGCTTACCTATTTACATTCCTTTTTCAGCTACCACTCTTCCTAACCTTCTAATCTGTTACCCTGTCACGTGTTCACACAACAATACATTTTGCTCTGCTTTTCACTTTTTTCCACTTTCACCTCTGTATTTCTTCCGTCCCTCTTTTTCATATTTGTGGTCCTCTTCTTTCTCCTCCAGACGAATCACCTCCGTTTTTCCCTCCTCATTCCACTTCCATATGGTCTCGCTGATTTTAACCCTCATATATCCCAGCTTCACTTCTATTCCCATACCTGCCATTCTCCCCTTCTTTTTCCTTAGCCAATCTTCAATTTCCTCCTCTCTCTCATTCCAGTCTTCGTCTATCCAGATCCCTGTGTTCTTCAGCTTACCCCTCGCTTCAAAAATTTCAGATTCATTCTCTGCTGTTTTCAGCTTCAGTATTAGCCCTTCATCGATTTTCCAGGACTGCTCCACTTTTGCTACCCGCTGTGTATGGGCCGCCAATCTCCACACTACGCTATTGGCGGATTCTTCCAGGTACTCTCAATCTCCTCCTCCTCCATCTGACTGCTTACATCCCTCATCTTTCTCTCCATCCTTGTCGCTGACAAATTTTCCTCCTTTTTTGGTTTCACATCCTTCGCCTTCTTGATCCATCCTTCAACTTTGAGGTTTAGCTCCTGGATGCTCATTTGCATTTCCGCCATTTCATTCAGCAGTTTCTCCCTTTCTTCTCCCTTTTCCACCAAGCCTCCATCAATAATCACTGTAGTCAGACTACCACCTCGTCCTAGTTGACGCTCTCGCCGCGTGTGTCTCCGGCGCTTCTGTTTCTTGGCCCTTCCTGTTCGTCCCTTAACCTCAAACACTCTTCCGCTGGACCTTGTAACCTTTGCCTTTGGCAAAAGTTACGGAAGAGTGATATATCTGAAGCTTCTTCATTCAGCTGATAAGTATCTCCATATACTTGATCCCAGAAGACTTAAATCTCTTCTCGGCCAGGCGGATTTTTAACGGCACGTGATGTTTTATTGAACAGACGGGAAGGATGACTAGAAAAGGTGGAATTTTCCTGAACCCAGTTTCTCGCCGTTCAAGGCGCTGTTTCGCTGTTGAAAGAGATTTTATTTTTTGCGTCCAATGCTGCTTGATGGTCAACAGTTTACACTTGTTCAGCGTGTGATTTGCTTTCCTTAAATTTCGAGCAAGTACGCTAACTTTTGGAGTGAATTTTTCATTTGATGTTATGTAGCTTATCGCGCATTCTAAAAATTAACATCTTCGGGCTGGAGGATGTTGCTCTTCTTCTTGTTGATAAAGATCTTCATATCCGTTTTTTCGCAAGAAGGATTTCTGATCTCCTAAATTCTGAGACGTTTGATGAGCATATCCCGGGTGCATATTGACCCAACGGTCATGTAACCTTCTTCATGAATCCTCTTCGCGCCGGTGAGCTTCTTTGCCAACAGGTAAGGATGTCCCTCCTGACTGGGTGACACTGCGCGATGCTGGTGCCATAAACGCATAATTCATTGCATTGGGGAGTTAGCCCAAAGCAACGTGGCTCACTGCAAGAGCCGGAGTTCTCGGGCGATGGGCTCGCCACATCCCTATCATAATATTATTTTTTTAAATCTTGTTCTCGGGTAAACCCGGTTTTTCCTCATAGCCACGGACTAAGTCAAGTGAGTGATGTATAAGGATGTTAGAAGTTAATATAATATGATGTCTGAAATCTTCTGCGCTGATATTGTAGGCACAAAATTAGGAGCATGGTGTAGTTTGCAGTTTATCTTTACCGCTGTTATCCTTATACAGCGGCCGTGAGTGTTGGAGGTGACAACAGTCGCCTCTGGATGCTTTCTTAGAGCTACCATGTAATCTAAAATTGTGTCCTTTTTTGCGTGAGGTTTCGCACTTCGAACTTTCGTAATAGAGACGCACCAATTCCTCATTCATTGTGGTATCCCACTTGATGCTCTCCCACGGTATTTCTGTTGAGGTGGTTGGCTGCAAATAGCTTACGCTAGCCAAAGCATACTCAGCAGGCACAGTTGATGTTTCTCTGCTTACCGTATACCGCAGATGTTCTTGCTGGCCAGCTGTTTGATCTGCCTGACCATCTCGCAGCTCACCATCACCACCGTCCCGCATGCTGTGACCCCCAACGGTAGCTCCAGGGGCGCCCCGACGATCCTCGGGAAGCGACAAGCGTTTCAAAACCTTCAAAATATTCTCCATTAAAATTTATGGGTTTTGGTGTTCCTCTTAGTCACTTTCATCTTCGTTCTCTGCATGTCTGGCATGGGAAACCCTGTCAGTAGCAATGCTACAGCCAACATAGCCGTCAAATTCATGAGAGGAAAGATCAAGCCCTACCTACCTACCCTATTTATTTATTTATATTCGGTTTCGCTTCCTTTGGAATAGAACTGAAGGGTCAAACAAAGCCACCGTACGCGCCCTCGGGTTGCGAATAGAGGGTCCCTGTACCAAGGGTTTCTGCTGAATATGGTTAAAATAATTAATAAGCAGTTGCAGCCAATTCTCCAGGGATGGTCCGGAAGGAATAGCCCCTAAGCGAAGGCGTAACAACCGTGCCGAAAGCTGGATGGCACCTAGGTAAGGTGTCTTAAACGGTGACTCTGGGATACCGGGCGACCTCTCACAGTATCAGCCTTATTCTTGCACGCGGGGCTTTACATGGATGGATGAACCCTTTTCCTAGCTGCTCGTCGGAACAACAATGAAACCACCAAAACACCAAAATGTTGTAGATGCGGTTTAAAACGATCGAACGCGCAGAGCACCCGACAATGGGTGGGCAAACAATGCCGATCATCCTAGAGTTCGGCGTGCTGAAAATAATTTAGATGGAAACACGACGACAAACCGGCGGAACGCCCACACATTGAGTGGGCGTATCAACTTAAGAATGATGTGCGTGACTGCTACAATGCCAGCATTATCCCCGTTCATGGAGGCTTTATGGCGCGTATGCGCACTCTGTGATGCCAGAAACACCCTGAGCTTAAGCAGGTTTCGCATCAGTCTTTGCGAAATCAAGCCGACAACCTCCGGAAAATAGGATATGTATGCGGACCTCTGTACCATCAATTGCTCAGTTTATGGTGCTGCGAGAGCTTTGGCTGATTCACATCGACCGCTAATACTGACGATGGATCCATAGACCAAAAGACGCTTGCATCAACTGAACAAGAAAATTGGATGGGCAAGACAGAATGCGTCCCGTGTTAAATGTGTGATTGACTACATAACATCTGGTAGACCGTTCATGGAAAGGGTTTGAAAGTTCACCCAAGAACTGATGATCTTGAATCACACACTAAACAAGTCAAGGCTTCTGACAATCAATCAGCATATTGTGGAAAAAATATGGCTGTTATCTGACGCAAGGAGGAGAATATAGAAGAGGGAGAGATGGATCAGGGAGAATCAACAGTTTCTCGCTGACCCATCGCGCCTCTTCAGCCATCTCCCTGTTTTTGTAAAAAATCCACCCAAGCCCAAGGAGGTAGAGACTTTTTGGAGAGAGCTATACAGCATCCCGAAAATACTAAAGTTGAAAGAAGATACTGACAATATCATCCTCTTCAAGGAGTTTTGCGACAAACTCATGGAATCTGAGGAAGAATGTCCATAAATCACTGCCAAAAAGGTGAAAAAAGCACTTAGAGGCACAAAGAACTTTTCCGCTGCTGGACCAGATTGTATCAAGAACTTTTAGTTGAAGAAGTTAACTTTTATACACCAACATTTGGCCCGCATATTCATCTCATATTTAAAGTCGGAGATGCCCATTCCGCAGTGGCTGGTGCTAGGACGCACTATACTCCTGCCGAAAAAAGGCCTCTATGGCGAGAGATGTACGAACAGCGTGGCTCGGAAAAAGGTGTAGCGGGCTGTTGAGAGAACCTACTAATTGACAGGTGTGTCTGTAAAGATGCTGCATCCCATCAGCGCGTCCTGGCAACGGCCTGGATTGACTACCGGGAAGCTTTCGATTCAACGAACGTCACCTTCCAGAGGGGTGTCTGTCAGGGTGACACCATGAGCTATCTATCTCTCGCACTACGGAATTCTCCTGGATATCTCTATATTGACGCTCATCAGCGCGAGCATGAGGTCACCCATGTATTGCATATGGATGACCTGAAGATCTATGCATCTGGTAGAAGAAAACTTCAAACTGCTATAAATATCGTCAAGAACTACACAGGAGAGAGTGGGATGGACTTTGATTTGGACAAGTGTGCCAACATTCATCTGAAGAAAGAAAAGATTACTGGCGTTCCCAAGGACCCTGAGCGTGTGGATGTAAGTGTTATTAGACTTCTCCATACTGGAAACACGTATACATACCTGCGCGTGCCTCAAAGACGCATTCAGGACGTAACATTAGTGAAGGAGTCTCTCCAAAGCAGATACAAGCATCTTCTTCGACAGATTTGGTCTTCCAATCTGTCGGCGTTGAATAAGGTATCTGCGACTAACGTGCTTGCCGTCCCGGTTCTACTCTACTCGTTTGGGGTGGTTCAATGGACGAAGAACGAGTTTAAGGCCCTTGATGTCACCACACGTAAGATCATGCATATGCATAATGCATGCTTGCTTATCAATTCGTCAGTTCTGCGATTATACGGCTTACATCGTTGCGAATGTCAGAAATCCTCTCTTAAAGATGGTCTGGAACCACGAGATGATTGGCGACGGAGCGTTCTTTTACAAAGCCGCGGAGCAAGCGGCCGAGACCCTTGGCCTGAATTTTAACATCAGAAGTGAGGAAAGTGCATTACTTCATCTAGATGCTTCACGTCTGAAAGCCGAAGTAAAAAAAGCAGAGGTTGGAAATTTTTGCCAGCAGCTACTCGACAAGCATATGCACGGAAACTTTCACAGAAATGTAGAAAAACAGTCCTTGTCGAAGGAGCAAACGTTTGCTTTCCTCAAATCATCAGGACTCAATTCAGGTACAGAGGGTCTTATTTTCGCATGCCAGGACGGTGTCATTTCCACCTGAACATACCGTGACCGCATTTTATGTCAAGAAGTTCCCAGTGATAGGTGCAGAGCGTGTTATGCACACGCTGAGTACCTTGAAAAGGTACTATCGGGGTGTCCGACCCACGCAGGAACGACGTATATCTATAGACATAATGCGGCCCTAAGATTACTTTATTGCCATTTTTGTCACTCTTACGGTGTTGGTCGCGACCCTGCCCTGCCGAACGCTCTAAGGGATAAAGAGTCAATTGTCCGAAACGTGAAGAGCCAAATTTTCTGGAACTACGATTTTCGGGCAGCAGTTTCCATTGCGCACTTGAGGCCTGACATTGTTCTCCCAGACTTCGAGAAACGAACTATATTCGTGATCAAATTCTCGGCTCCGTCTGAATACAACATCACTGCAAATGAGAAAGAAAAAGAGGAGAAATATTAAGACCTTAAAAGAGAGCTGCAACGATTGTACCCAAAATATTCGGTGCGAGTAATTGTCCTTGTGAGAGGTGCTCTCGGAGGTACGAAACTATCACTGGTTCGTAAACTTAAAGCCATACGCGCGTGCCAAAAATATGCCAAGGCACTTGCGAGACGGCTGGCGAAAGCTGACATCCTTGGGTCACTTCGTGTCCTCAAGACACATGAAGGTTTCGCCGGCCTGTCGTTGTGATTTCGTCGTGCCCTGTGACCACCCGTCTCACGGTTGTTAGACGTGGCCATAGGTGTGATTTATCGCGGTTATACTGGGGGGTATTGACATTTTTTAGATGGCAGTTGCTCGCAGTAGGATTCTGCGGTGGTTGTTTAACTCTTTTTTTTTAATTATAT
>CAKNXH010002212.1:215099-254969 GCA_932178445.1 Andricus quercusramuli | reverse complement strand
TATATATATATATAAATTCGGTTTCGGTTTTGGTTTTTTTGGGAATTGAACCGAAGTTTCTGTGACAAAGCCACCGAACACGTCCTCGGGTTGCGGATAGAGGATCCCTTTACCAAGTGATCTGCTGAATATGGTTACAATAGTCAATAAGCAGTCGCGACAATTATCCAGGGATGGTCCAGAAGGAAAAACCCCTGAATGGAGGCGTGACAACCGTGCTGAAAGCTTAATGGCACCCGGGTGAGGTGTGTCCAACGGTGACTCTGGGATACCGGGCGACGTCTCAGAGTATGCAGCCGTATCCTTGCATGCGAGGGTCTACAGGGAGTAAGAATTACAGGCCAAGAACTTATCTGAATACACTGTATAAGTTCTTCACAGCTATCCCAAGTGATAGGATTGTTCGGACAATTGGACCTGTTTGGCGAGAGATGTACGAACAATGCGGCTCCAAGAAAGGCGTAGCAGGATATCGGGAGAACCTTCTGATCAACAGATGAGTCTGTAAAGATGCAGCATCCTATCAGCGATTCATATCGATGGCCTGGATTGATCACCGGAAACGTTCGATTCAACCTCTCATAGACTTATCATCTGTCTATTGGAATGCTGAAAGGTTCATCCATCGCGTGATCAATAACAGTGTCACCTTTCAGAGAGGTGTGTTTTAGGGCAACACCATGAGCCCTCTCCTGTTTTGCCTTATATTATTCCCACTATCTCTCGGAGATCGATAGCACAAGGTCACACATGTATTTCACACGGATGATCTCAAGATCTATTCTAAAAGTAAAAAGAAACTACTTCTAGCTCTAGACATTGCCAAAAAGTACACTCAAGAGATTTGAATGGAGTTTGAGTTAGAGAAATGCTCCAAGGTGCATTTGAAGAAAAGAAAACAAAATGGTATCCCTGAAGACCCTGAGCTCGTACACGGAAGCGCTATGCGACACAATGGCGCTGGAGAGACCTATACATACCTAGGCGTGCCACAGTGCCACATTCAGGAGGTGATATCTATAAAGGATACTCTCCGATGCAGATACAAACGTCTCATCCGACGGATATGGTCTGCCGAACTGTAGGCGAGGAAGAAAGTATCTGCGACGAAGATGCTTGCCGCCCCAGCAGTACTCTATTCATTTAGAGTGGTTTCATGGACGAAGGACGAGCGCAGATGTCTTGATGTTGGGACGCGAAAGGTTTTGCACATGAACAAAAGCATGCACCTTAAGTCTTGTATTCCAGGACTTTACATCTCACGCCACGTAGGTGTTCGCGGAATACTGAATCTTGAATTTCTTCACAACAGGATTATTCTGGGCATAGCACATATATTTGCAAATGGACAAGCCTCTGTTCTCAAAATGGTCAGGTACACGAAAAAGTGGGCAAAGGGGAGTTTTTGTACAAAGCAGCGGATGAGGCTGCTGAAACACTCAGCCTTGACTTCAATATCAGGGGTGAGCAAAATGCATCAAATCTTATCCATCTCGTGTGCTCACTTCTGAAGGCCTGGATTAAGAAAGCACAGGAGAAAAACTTCCGCGAGCAGCCCCTCGTATGAGCTAACGTTTGCTCTCATTAAATTACCCGGATTGCAGTCCGGCACGGAGGGTTTCCTTTTGGCATGTCAAGACGGTGTCATTTCCACTCCAGCATACCTTGGCAACGTTTTGAGTCAAGACATTCCGGATGACAAATGCAGAGTTTGTCATGCACACACCGAGCATTTAGGAAACATACTATCTAGTTATCCAACTCATGCGGGAAAGACCTACATCTAAAGGCACAACGCGGCACTAAGGATGCTTTATTACCATCTCTGTTACTCTTACGGCATTAGCCCAAGTACCGCTCCGCTTAACGCTCCTAGGGAAATAGAGTCAATTGTCGAATATGCGAAGTGCCGCATATGCTGGAACTTCATATTGTCGACCATTGTTTCTGTTGCATACTCGAGGCCTGACATAGTTCTTCTTGACTTCGAGAAACGAACCATGTTCGTTATCGAATTTTCGGCACCAGCTGACAAAAACGTCATAGCCAAGGTCGCACCCGGAATATTCTGTTAAGCTAATCGTCGGCGGTCTTGGCGGTGCCAAGGTTTCACTGGTTAATAGCCTGAAAAGCATTAACAAAATTAACAAAATTTTTATTAACAAAGTTAACAAAATTCTGAGACACTTGCGGGGAAAATGCAGAAGGCGGTCGTCCTTGGGTCGCTCCGTGTCCTCAGCGTGCACGAGACTTTTGCCGAACCATCGTATTGAATTTGTCGCACCAATACGTGACGAATGGGTTCAAGAATAATTATCATTATTGCACCTTTACTCACTGACTCAAATAACTAGAAAAGTTACATTCAGAACTTTGAAGAATTGGAAAAAATGAAGGCAAAATGGGATAGGACGGTACTCAAGCTCCCCCACTCTGACCTGTATACACTTGTACAGTGGACGTTCAGGTGGACGAATAAAGAAACCCAGGGCCGTGCACGGACTCAAAGACACCCGCGACCACGGAAGTAAGAAGATATCGTTAAAATCCTAAACACAGTCTATTGGTCGTTGGCCGGATTTTTGACAGCCCACTTGTGAACCAAAGACGGTAAACTCAAGTCCAGTACGGCTCCTCATTTGTTTTGTATATAAGGAATTGGCCGGGCTCGGCTTGGGTAAACGGGCTGTCAAAATACCTCGCCCGCGTCCCGCGGATTGGGCTGGGCTAAGTTCACTCGGTCCTGGCAGGTCTCATGTATTAATAAGAATAAGTAGGAAGTCATTTTATTGCCTGAAATTATACTGTTTTGAAATGAAAGGCGTTAAAATGTACGATTTCTGTATGCCATTATGTCCAACAATATAATTATAAAATTATATTAAAGTTTCCCGTTATTTGTATGCAAAACTAATTTTGTGAATTCGAGCGCAAACCTTTTTAACTCTTTGATAAGAATGATACCCTATTAAAGTTAGTAAATTTTCTTGTTCCTTTTCAGTGTGCAAACGTTGGCGTGCAGTGAGTCAAGAATCATGGCGTGCTTATAGGCATCTTGATCTGTCCCAAGCAAGTTGGGGCTTCGCACAAATCAACAAAAAGAATTACGTTGATACACCGACACTCCGAAAAATTTTACTACGTTGCGGTCGCTTCCTGAATCACATCGATTTTTCCTTACCCTCACATCGCCTGAGTCAAAGTACTGTAACAATTATTGGTAAATTGTGCCCAAACCTACAGACTGTTGACCTTTCATCGCTTAACGTATCTTCGTCTGGCATACTTTCTCTCACCTCAGGTTGCTCCAACATAACAAAATTTACTTTGGGTTCTTGCACAAACTCCTGCGACAATGATCTTCTGCAACTTTTTGGCAAAAATCGACAACTAAAATATCTGAAGATTACTTCAAATTCTATCACTGGAAAGTGTCTGTTGCATCTACCAGCAGACTCAATTGAGGAGATTATTTTCACGGAGTGCAACGGGATTTCACCGTGCCATTTTTTGAACGTAAGACAAATATATGTTGATTTTTTAGTAAAATACGAATACCTAAAAGAAGACCTATAGAGATATAGTTCGATTAAACGAGAAAATGGGTTAAATTTTTTCTGTCCCAGCTGTGGTTTGGACATTATACGAATTTAGTGGTAGCTAACAGTAAAACAGATAACACAGGTCTACCAAAAATGTATAGCTGCATTGGGACCAAGAGAAGATATTTCCCATGGATTTTTGATCACTGAAGTCGAAATTGACGTTAATCGCGTTTTTACTTTTAGATGAATATATTTGAAAAATCTTTTCCTTAGCTCATCGTCAGCGACGGCAGGTTTTTTTTCTGTGCGAGCGCCGGCTTACCACTCGACTCGTTTTTTAAAAATCTAATCATCGTAAAGTACTAGGTTCAACCATTAATTTGAGCCTTTTTAGAAGTTTCTATATTGTCAGGTTCGTTTCCTAAATCGTTTCATAAAATTGCCAAAAACGTCCATTTTCTCCAAAAACCTGACGTGATAGAAAGATTTCGGTTTCAGAGTCTAAAAATCTAAAGGTGAAAACTTCTGTTGGTCCCAATAAAGTTCATCATTTTTTCTGGCCCTGTATAATTTTTTAATGTTTTAAAAATGATCTAATTTTTGGATAGTGCATATAACTGAAGTGTATAAATATAATTGAATGAAGCACATATAAAATAAAAATGAAAAGTGGAAAGTTAAACGCTATGTAATATTTTTAATTCAAGTAAAAAAAAAAGCCAGGCTAGCTCATATCAAAATATAAAACGATGTCTGCATTCTTTTGTTTGGCGTGCTTTCAGCATTGAACAATTAGTTGAATGATAACGGTAAACGTAAAGCGCATTTTATATTACATCACATCATTTTATTATATATTAAGAGAATCAAATGTCACGTTCCGTAAGCTAAACTGTTAAAAAAGCCGAGTTAAGTAGGTAACTCCGATTGGACCCTATAAAGTCCCACCATACGGAGAAAAATATGTTTTCCAATAGGAGTTTAAAAAAAAGTCAGTGTGCATCTAAAGATGTTTTTTAAATCTAGATTGATTAATTTGTACTCTACTTCGAACAAAAATTAACTCGTGTCTACAGATTCTATAAAAGTCGCAATGATAATTTTTTAGAGTGTAGGGTCCCTCGTTGTTGGTCGTACTTTAGAAGGTATTCGCGTTTTTGCGAACAAAGATAAAAATATCGATTTGGGGTTGTGATTGAAAATCATACTTCAATATATTCTTCAATATAATTCAATATATGCTCTAAGTGGTGCAATTATACTTATATCCCGAATGTGATCGAAAGTTGGTAAAGTTGATATTTGATAAAATTTATATAACACGTGCGCTTATGGCAATCCCCAACTTTAAATGTGTTTTTCTCGAAAAGAGTTTTTTCGAAGTCCAATATTCAAAAGTGTCCCGGTGCCTCGTTTTTAAACCTACAGGGATCGTTCTACTACTTCTTTCTACTGACTCTTAAGTGTTGAAGATGTTCAGTGCATCTTGTGTGCACATTGCCTATAGCCAAAATCACAATAGAATGAATAGATGCATGTTTCACATTTCTCCATATTGTCTTTACTTCATGCCTTAGCTCAATATACTTATGGATCTTCATTGTATACATAGGTTACCTACAAATTCCGGTTAAGTGAACCAGCAGTGTCTATGATAAAGACTCTACAGCCTTTCTTTTCGCTCATCGCGATGCCGGGTCAATTGGATTGGATAAAATGATCCTACTAGTTAGTAGCATCCCAATATAAAACGTACTCGTTTTCTAAAAAGGCCACTGGAATGCATCTAAAGAAAGTCATCCATTCTGTTAAGAGTCTTAAGTTTAGGGCAAGTTGTTGATGTATAGTGCCTGCCACATTATTATGTCTAAGCGTGTACTCTCTCTGAGTTATTGCGCGATTCGCTGGTATCTCCACAAAATCGGCACCTGGCTTGCGATAATTTCTAGTGCTGACAAGTTTGTCAGCCAAATATTGTATGCCTCATCATCCACTTCATGTTGATCTAACGTTTTGGGGTCCTCGTCATGGATAGCTTTTCGTCTTCATTACGTTTCTAATTCATTAATGGTTTCTGTCCTGATATTTACGGCCTCCTCTGAGGAATAATTCAATGGTATGTAACCGAGATCCGCTTCACATATCATGTTGTAAAGCGCAACATCTCTCTTGCTGTAATACACCCCTACGTCCTCTATTCAGTGTTAGGACTAACCATTCAATGGTCAATTACTGAGGTGCATTCGATGCTTTGTCATTTCAACGCGGATAGTTCTGTTTATCCTTGCAAAGTCAGTGTTCAACCATTTGATGAATTCAAAAGATTACGTGAGGACAGGTATGGCATAGGTCTTGGATGCCCTAATATTGTTTGCCAAGTTGGAAGAAATCCTCACATCCTATCTGAGTCTAGTAGTAAGGGCAGTCAATAAGCTTCTCTTAACTATCGTATGGTTTTTAATCATCAGCCACGGACTAAGTCAAGTGCCTGATGATATCAGGGTGTTATAAATTAATTTAATTTGGTCTTCAAAATCTTTTGCGATGACATTGTAGTAGGTACGAAAATCAGAGCATGGTGTGGTTTGGAGTTCGTCTTTTACCTCTGTTATTCATACACAGCGGGCGTGAGTGTTGGACGTGACAATAGTCGCCTTTGAAGCTTCCTGATGATCTAGGAAGTTTCTTATAATGCGACAGGTTCTTTTATAAAACCGCCGTCTAAGCTGTTGCCAGTAACCTACTGAATTCTAACTGTTCAAGATGTTCAGTGTATCTTGCGTGTACATTGCCTGTAGCCGAAATCACAATAAGATGAACAAATGCATGTTTCACATTCTCTTATAACGTGTATAAAATTTGAAATGAATTGATTAATATCTTGCGCTCCGTCAGAATCGAAAAAGAATACAAAAAAAAATTAATCTCAGGGTTTTAGAAAAATCGTGAATGTTATTTTTGTTTCCCACTCTGCATAGAAAAACTTTCTTATGTGTAAAATGTAGTCCAAAACAAATTGAACAGATCAGGTCGTAAAAATGACTAGTTCTCCAAGACTTCAAAAAACGCAACATTTTCGTGATATTCTCAGCTCCGGCCGACTACAACATCATTGCCAAGGAGAAGGAAAAGGAGGAGAGGTATCAAGATCTTAAAAGGGAGCTGCAAAGACTGTACTCAAAATATTCGGTGTAGGTAATTGTCCTTATGGTCGGTGCTCTCGGAGGTGCAAAACTGTTACTGGTTCGTAACCAGAAACCCATACCCGTGCTCCAAAAATATGACAAAGCACTTGCGAGATGGATGCAAAAAGCTGTCATTCTTTGGTCGCTTCGTGTGCTTAAGACACATGAGGGTTTCGCCGGCCTGTCTTTGTGGCCATAGATGCGATATCCCGCGGTTCTGCTGGGAGCCTGTGTCATTGTTAGATGGCAGTTGCTTCCAGTGGGACCCTGCGGTGGGCTTTCAACCTTTTTTATAAATTATCAAAGGCATCTTTGTTAACAGTTGCTATTCTGTTAATAGTCTGCACCGGGCTGTCCCGGTATATATCATCAATGATTAGCGCATTTTCGTAATGCAATCAAGTGATCTGACAACCTCGGTAAATTACATAGAGAAATTTCCAGAGGTACCGGCTCAGGGATGGAACCTCGAACCGCTAACAGGAAGTTCGAGCGCCTAACCGTCTGAGCCACTGAAACTCTTTTAATTAATAATACAATGTTATCATATATAGTAAATATTCGGTTTCGATTTCTCTGGAATCAAACCGAAGGGCTTATGACAAAGCCACCGAACGCGTCCTCGGGTTGCGGATAGAGTGCATGTGCCAAGGGTTTCTGCTGAATATGGTTACAATAATTAATAAGCAGTCGCTGACAATTGTCGAGGGGTGGTCCCGAAGGAATTAACCCCCCAAGCGTAGGCGGAACAACCGTGCTGAAAGCTGAATGTCACCCTAGTTACTCCTGGGAACAGAAATGATAACACCAAACATACTTGTCAATGAGGTCCTGCTAGAGCGCTACGATGCCAGTATGGCCCCTGAATGAGAAGGTTACATGGCACGACTGCATGCTCTGTGGTGCCAAAAACATCCAGAGCTCTTGCACTTTTCGCGCCAACGTTTGCGAAACCATTCCGAACAACTTAGGAAAAGGAGCTCTGTAAGCGGAGCACCCACTCTACCACAGACAGAACAAGCCGGCAACAGAGAAAGAGAGGCGACACTAAGACCAACTGCGGGCAGGCATCCAATAATGAAAGAGCGATGCTTCTGGGCCCGGAGAAATATCAGCATCCAGGTTTCTTTGAAGCCCAAAGATCTGGCTGAACTGGATGACGAGCTTCGTGGAGACTTTTCTGAAGAATACGACTTCTGGCCTATCAACTGTTGTGTGTATAATGCAGCGAGAGCTTTGGCGGATGCAAACCGTGAAACAAACCCAACTGCTGATCATGAGACCAAAAGAAGATTGCATCAACTCATCACAAAGATAGGCTGGACAAGACAGTATGCGTCCCGCATTCAGTATGTGATTGACTACATAATATCTGGCAGGAATTTTACCGCTGAGGTTCGACAGTTCGCGCGCGAACTGTGGATCCGTTATCACACACTTAACAAGTCAAAGCTGCTGACCATCAGGCAGCATATTGTTTGCAGAATACGGGTACTATCTGACGCTAGGAGAAGTCTAGAGTGGAGAGAGAGGGGGAGCAGAGAAATTCAACAGTTTTTCTCTGACCAATCTCGACTTTTCTAAGATTCTCCTGCTACTGTCGACCATCTGCACAAACCGGAGGAGGTCGAAGCATTTTGTAGAGAAGTCTACGAAGTCCATCATCCACTTAAAGACGGCTCAAAGAATATGAATAATTTCAAGGAGCTGTGCAATGTCTTCATAACGCATGCGTAAGAATGCCCACCTATCACTACCGAGAAGGTGAAAAAAGTATTACGAGGCATGAAGAACTATTCAACTGGACCCGAAGAATTACAGGCAAATAACTTGTCTGAACACACTGTATAAGATCTTCACAGATATCTTAAATGATAGGATTGTTCGGACAAGCGGACCTGTGTGGCGCAAAATATACGAACAACGCGGCTCAAAGGAAGGCGTGGCAGAATTTTGGGAGAACCTGCTCATCCATAGATGTGTCTGCAAAGATGCAGCATCCTACCGGCGCTTACTTTTTCGATTCAAACTCCGATAGACTTATCATCTGTCGGCAAGGAACAAAGTATCTGCAACGAACATGCTTGCCGTCCCGAGAGTACACTAACGCTCGGTGGTTTCTGATCGATTTTGAGTAACTAACACACACATACACCTGCTCAACACACCAGGACAGTACGCCGAATGTGGGCGTCTAACTGTGGAACTTAGAAGGACCGCTCTGTCCGCCCTAGTCTTGCGAGGGAGACTGCCAGATGACAAAGTGAATTAAGCTCACTTTGCTTTGCAAAGAGGCTTGTTGCATTCACAGTGCAAAGGAGTACGCCTGACACCCGTCGGGTATATTTCCAGAACGCTGGAAACAATGAATGCACCGACATCTAACTCGGTGAAGATGCCCAGACACGGTGTACTGCCTTGAGAATAAACACAGGAGTGGCACAATAAAATGGCAAAGTAAATGAAGCTCACTTTGCTTTGCGAAGAGGCTCGTCTGGCACCCGTGGGGTATTTTTCCAGAATTTTAAAAATAACGAATGCACCTATATCTAACTCGATGAAGGTACCCAGACACGGTGTACTGCCTTGATAATAAACACGGGAGTGTCACAATAAGCTTTCTAGCCCGTTTATATTAAAAAATAAGAAGAATAACAAAATAAGTGCTTTGAAACAATAAAACGTTTTGTAGCTATTTTTTCCTGTATAAAAGTTCTGGCTTCTGGCCTATTTATACATAATACCTACGTGTTAATTTTGTATTATTTGCAGGCTATAAAAAAATGTCATAAATTGCATTCACTATCATTGCAAACGTGTGTGAGCATCAATGACAGTTTGGTACAGTCGCTGCGAATACGTGCCGAAAGTTTAAGAAATTTGGAATTCAGCGGATATTTCCCTATGTTATCATCACAAGCCATGAAAAATCTTGCAGAATTGACCAATCTACAAAAGTTGAATGTTGGACAAAATATTTCGGTTACAGATGAGTGTATACTTGCCATTAGTTCAAGCTGTAAGCAACTAAGATTCCTGGATATTCACGGTAAACAGATAATTTTTATGTCATTACGTTTCTTTTAGATATATATTACTCTTGACTAATTATCAGTTGGAAAATGAGACCAAGAACGCTTGCTCGAATCACGGGACCTCGGCAGTTACTCGCTCGATAATATTTCGGTTAAACAAATGGAAAATGTGATAGTGTAATAAAACTAGCAGGCCCATTTTATAAAGTTCAACTAAGCCAGCAAATAGTGAAATGTGCCAAGTGTGATGCTAAAAGTGAAGCCGGTTCATATCCAACACCTAACCGCATTCTATCTGACATCATGAAATATTTGTACCTGATTTATACCGGGCTTGTAACTGGGTTCTCAAAATACTTCTATCCGGCTCTTATCCGGCCTTAACCGCGCCCGTCCAGATTATTGCCTCTGGATTATAATCAACACCTAACCGGGTTCTATCCGGCAAAATGCAACATTTGAATCTGGTTCTTATCTGATTCCTACCCTGTTCTTATCTGATTCCCATATGCAGGGTGATTCACACTACATCATACACCTTGTATATACAGATTCCTTGTAAAAAACCAAACCACAAATCTCAATGGCAAACTGTTGTACGCTCAATAGTTTTTAAACTATTGATAATTGCAGCGAGCCAATAGGAGGTTGTTATTTTCGCGCGTTCATGAACATCTTGCGCGACCGAACTGTTGATGTCTTACTTCAAGTTAGTATAAGAAGGCCTGTTCAGATTATATAATTTCCCCTCCGTTTATTTTTGCAGAAGGTTTTGACTCTTTGGTGCAATTTCACACTTAAACGAGATTCCAAAATTATCAAGTATCTTTCACTGGCAACAAAATCGCAAAACATTTCTCGAGGAGTGCATTACCTAAATTAAATGCACAATTTGCTTCGAATTCTGTAGAAGCCTCCTGAATTCTTTTTATTCTGCAAAATTAGTCAAGTTAGATCGACTCCTACGCTAGCAGGGAATGAAGCTGAACTTGTTATTTTAATTCCACAGAATTCTCCCGAAATCCGTACAATTTCCTTGAAAATTTTTTCATTATAATTTAAAAAGTTCTTAATACTTTTCAAGCTATGAGAATACAAATTGAATTATTTGGTATTTGAAAACTTTTAACTTCTCTAAATTTCCTAATTATTTACCAATTAGTCAAGTTATGTCGAGGACTTAGCTTCCAGCGAGTGATGATGTAATCGATTCTTGAATTCCACAGAATTCTTTAAAACGCCCTGTAACATTTTTGAATACTTAAAATCTTTTTGAATGTCATCGAATGTTTTTAAATGTAAATTTCTAAATCCAATTGCGGGTAGTATTTCGAATAACGAAGAAATGAAAGAAGGCGCTGCTTATGTAGAAACTTTCTAAATTTTGAACAAATGTCTATCGAATTCGAAGTCATAAAACTTAATTTTTTTCTGGAAATAAAGAAATACCTTCGCTCGACTTTTATAAACATCTAGTTTTTCGACTGAAGAATTCAAACAAGGGATTTTATTTTTTAAGGCAGATGACTGTTTGTCATAAAAACGCGACCAAACAGGCTGAAGCCTCAGTTAAAAAACTGTCCAAAAATCTTTGGAACCTTCTTTTCTCAACATAATTAGCAATTTCTTCAGAAGCTCATAAGATTCCTCCGTCAAAACCAGACTCTTAGTTGGATTCTTCAGGTGAAAAATTACCTAAAAAGCTTGCGAAAGCGATGTCATAAACGTTTATCAGATTTAGTTAATTATTTCTGTAAATAATAAGGACTCTCATAACTTTCAATTACTTCACAATTTTTAGAATCTCGTAAGAGTCTGAGAGTTTAACAAATGATTTAGTTCTGTAATGAAAAATAATTTTAAAATGAAAAGTAAGATATAAGTAACTAACTTCATAAAATAAAATTAGAAGTTGTCACTCATCTGTTGTTTTCTCGAAACTGACATTTGCATATTCACTGATACGACAGTGCAATCTCACAAAAGTTAATTTAAAGTGAAATAATTATGAATTATACCTCAGAAGAGTATACCGTAATGTTAACAATGTATGGCGAATGTGGACGGATTGGAAATGCAACTTCACGAGAATGCGCATTAAGTTTTCCAAAGCGAATGCACCCTACCCCACAATAAATTTCGCATTTAGTGAAAAGAGCGAGCGAAACTGGAAATTTAGTTCCTGTTCGAAGAGGCTGTGAGCAAGGAGATGCAGGCATTCAGTTGCCTGTGCATGATGAAGACGCGATTGTGAATAGTGTTCTTGAAGAACCTTCCATCGGTATACGGGGCCTTGCCGCAATGCATGAAACAAGGTACAGTACTTGCCAAAGGGTGTTGAAAAAGAGTAATCTCCATGCGTATCACTTTTTAAAAGTGCAAAAGTTGCAAGAAAATGACTTTCCCAGGCGCCTACAATTTTGCAACTGGTTTCTAGGACGACATGCCAATGATCCAAATTTTGTAAACAGCATTATGTTTACTGATGAATGCACCTTTACAAGAAATGGAATTTTTAATTCCCGAAATTGGCATCATTATGGTTTCGAAAATCCTCATGTCACACTTCCAACCCGAAATACTCAGAACCGATTCAATATAAATTTATGGTGCGGCATTGTGGAGGAACTTGTGGTAACCTTTCATTTCATGAATATAATCCATTTAATCTTTATTCCTGATCCCTCCGTACATTATTTTAAACTAATTAACACTAGATTGGTCCGTTTGAAATCGAGGGACATTTGAATGGTGAACTGTATGCCGAATTTCAGGAGAATCAATTGCCTGGCCTTCTGGAAGATTTACCGTTGAATCTTCGTCAGAGACTCGTTTTCCAACAAGATGGAGCTCCTGCACACAATTCGCTCGTTGCAAGAAGAGTTTTGAATAATATGTTTCCCAATGCTTGGATTGGCACACGCGGTCCACTTGCTCAATGGCCACCAAGATCACCTGATATTAATTCTTGTGACTTTTTTTTATGGGAATTTCGAAAAGAAAAAGTTTATCAGACGCCGTTGCATATCAGGGAAGAACTTCTTAATCGGCTACAAGAAGAGTTTGCCTTAATTACCCCCGACATTCTTCGAAAACTGTCAAGCAACACTGTGCGGTGCGCTGAATTATGTGATGAACATGCAGGGTAACATTTTGAACAATATCTAATATAAAAAATATTAGGAAAATAATTTTTTAATAAATCTTCCTTTTCAGTAAACTAATACTTTAGTGATTTTTTCGTAGCGAGATAGATTATGTTTCACATATCAAAAAACTCGAAATATTTTTAATGTTGCTTACCTATTATCATAGCAAATTTTAAAATAAATAAATAAAATTGAAAATAAAAAAACTAACATTCTTTAAGCTTAGTAGACTTTCTTTCTTGAAAATTTATTAACTAGTCTGAAATAATAAAACACTTATTCTACCCGAACAAGTCGTTCTTTTCCATTCCTTGCAGAATTTCAGTTACTTGTATTTTAACAAAATTAACAATGACTATAAGATTACAGAATGGAATGAACTTACTTTCGTGATAATTTATTTAGAAGCCTAAATAAGTAGTCTATTTGCTTCAAGTTTTATGATGATTTCAACTTACATAACATTCAGACTCTTTTAAAAAACAGAAAAGACTTCGGTTAGAACGAGTAAATAAAAATTTTATTGAAATTTAAGTCCGCAGAATTTGAAACAAGATATTCGATTTATGCATTGCATTTTTTTATGAAACTGCAGCTAAAAATGAATTTTGAAGTTGAGATTTGCTATCTGCAATAATTTAGTTTAGATTCAGTTTAGACTTAGTATTTAAATCGGGGGATTCCCTAAGAAAGTGGCAGTGAATCTGTATATACAAGGTGTATGATGAAGTGTGAATCACCCTGTATAAACAAATCGGTGTTTAGAATTATACAAAATATGTTTACAAGGATGAATTATTTGATGTCATATTTGTACCACGTAATCTAAAGCAGGGGTCTTCAGCGAGTGGAAATTTTGACATTTATACTCACGAGCCACATGTCCCGTTTTCACCACAACGAATCTGTACTCCCCTTTAACAGTTTGGAGATTTGGTTACTCTCGTGTCACAGAGTGGGAATTCAGTACCGGAAAAATACGTACTAGTACATTAAATTTTTGCTTAAATCGAATATCAAATACATTTCTTTTTCTGTAGCGCTATATTATAATTAATTTTTAGGTCAGTACGCATTATAAGACATACGATGTACATTAAAAGAAGATATTAAATTATAATAATATGATGTTATAACGCCAATCCCAGCTTTGAGGGATACGAAGATAGAATGACGTCATAAAATTCGGACTTACCCTTTTTATGTTGAGGCGCCAGACACTAGGGTGATCCAAAATGCTTAAAGTGTTCGGAACTTTTCGGGAGCGCTCGGAACTTTGTGCCAATTCATGTCAGGACCCCTCAGTTTTTTTTCAGATTTTTTGATCAATATTTAGGCGTCACGCCGGTCGATTTTATGATTTTTATGGTATTTTGGCGGTTTCATTCTACAGGGTGCCGATTTCGACCCTTATTTGATGAATTTCGACAAAAATGCATATGACCTTTTTTGTTCGCAAGAAAAAGGTTGAAGTGACATGCATTTTAGTTTTTTCGAATATGACGAATTTTGTCTACCCTCCAGGCGCAAACAAGTAAAATTCACGGAAAATCGCCGATTTGGACCCTTATTTGATGGATTTCGACAAAAATGAATAAGACCTTTTTTGTTCGCAAGGAAAAATTACATCGAGTGCAACATTTTGGTTCAATCATGCACTTTTATTACACCGTTACAGCATCCGTGGTGACAAGTCTAAACTTGTCTGTGAATGGCTTTGACCGTTCTTATGGTACGTTTCGTCTTTACTTCAACGGCTTATCATTTCTAAGCGACAGTAGTGTTACTCGCTCCCGTTAGACGTGCTCGAACTTGCATGACCGTGTGACGTCGAGTTTGTTGCGACGTGACGTGTCCTAACGCGTTTTGCCTCCGCTCTTGTGTTGTTTCCTGGACTCGGCGCCGCCGCAACGCCGCTGTTGAAGTTTAAGTTGTCTTTGTTGTGTGATGCTTTCAAGATGCTTTCTAAAGTGACCTGTGAACAAAACAAAAGTGAATTAGTGACAAGAAGAAAGACAGAACAGTGGTTAGTTGGTCAGCCACTTACATCTATGATAACTGGCAGCAGACTTCCGTCAAGAGGACAAGTTTTACGCCGCTTTATTTACCACCACAAGGTAAACGAGAAGACTATAAGAAGTAGTTCGCACCTTGTTTTGCAAGAGCTAAAGCCTTTTTGGGATAGAGCCAGAGTGCATTACCAGTATGATTGCAACATGATTAAAAAAATTGAGAGCCTGTACGAAGAATATGTTCAGCTGCAGAAAAGTAAGAACAAAACTAGTAAGGCAAGTGTAGAGAACCGAGCCAGGTTTGTGAAAGAAATGGATTTATTATTTGATGTATCGCACCAAGATGCAGAGACCCTGACTGAAAATGAGGAAGACTATTTGTTTTTGTTGGCACAACGTGAGGAGGGCAGAAGGGGTTGCATGGCTAGTGTTGACATGAAGTTGGCCCATACTGAAAAGGTACTTGCTGATAAAATGCAGAAGAGGGAAAAGAGAGCAGAAGAAGAAGCAGAAAAAGGAAATGCTAGGAAGAGAAAGTCTGGCGAACAGATTGCTGATTTATTTGAGAAAGTAAAAGAAGAGATAGAAGAAGAAAATGATGTTGACATCGTTGTGCCAAAAGTAAAAGTAGAAGAACAAGGAGAATTTTCCGTAAGAAGTAGAGAAGAAAGTGAGGTGCAACCCTTCGTGACACCGGCTATTGCTGCTGCTGTTGCTAGAACAAAATTATCTACAAGAAACGCTCTTCATGTTTTTAAAGCAACTGTACAAAGTCATAACATTCCAGCAGCGAAGCACTCTTACGGCAGTATGTATCGAGCCAAACGGGCACATACACACAACTTGGCGGTAGCAGTGAAGTCCAACTTCAAAGCTGTCGGAGTACTAGTTGTCCACTGGGATGGAAAACTACTCAAGAATTCTGCAAGTAAGTCAGTTTGACGTGTTTAATATAAATTTATACACAATTTTACAGCAAATTACTTACAGTAGTATTTTCTTCTCGTAGCTGATGAGAAACAAGAGCGCCTGGCCATTCATGTGTCTTCTGGTGATACTGAACAACTCTTGGACGTGCCGACAATCTCGAGATCTTCAGGCGAAGCACAGGCTACTGCAGTCGTTGAGGCTCTGTCCGGGTGGGGTTTGACAGACGATATCTGTGGCGGCTGTTTTGATACCACCAGCAGTAATACTGGACATATGGGTGGTGCTTGCGTCCTCATCGAACAAAAAATGGAGAGGAAAATGCTTCACCTTGCCTGCCGCCATCACATTTTTGAACTGACATTGGAGGCAGCATTCTCAGCGGCCATGGGAACTTCCAAAAACCCTGAAATCTTGCCTCTCTTTGGAAAATTTAGCAATGCTTGGGCTGGAATTAATAAAGGTTAGCAATTATTTTTAGCATTTAAATTGTAAAAATACACATTTCAATATAAAAACAATTTTTAATAGTCAATTTTATTCTTAGAAAACTACTCACCAGCTGAAAGGCAAATTTTGCGGAAATTCTCAAGTGATCCAGACGAAATGTTGATATTCTGCAAGTCTCAACTTCAGGTAAAAATTAATAATAAAAATTATCATACTTTTTGTGAAATACCTTTGAACAGTCGACCAATTCACAAAGCAAGATGGATGGCAAGAGCCATATACTCCCTGAAGATATTTTTGTTCCGGAAACAATTGGCACTGTCGGCAGCGGAAAAGAAAGGAGTTAGTGACATTTGTTCTTTCATTGTGTCGGCATATGTTTCCGTGTGGTTTCAAGCGCCGTCTGCAGTAAGTGCTCCACGCGTTGACTTACAGTACCTGAAGTTGCTGAAAAATAACTGTAAACCAGGTAATTTGTGGGAAGCAGCTCTTAACAAAATGCTGCGCCATTTGTGGTATTTGAGCTCTGACCTCTCTCCTCTCAGTTTCTACGATGATTTGGTTAGTTTTGAAACTAAAAGGGACATGGTAAAAGCACTGAAGGACGAAGTTGGTGATGAGGATTCTCCCAAAAGAGTAAATCTGTCGTCAAAACTCATCAAAGACGACTTAGATCAATCATTCTTTCTGACTCAGCAGTCAGTTTTCTTCTTTAAGTTACTTAAATTGTCAGTAGACGTTCTTCTGGAAAATGATCCTTCCACTTGGTCCAGCAATGAAGTATACTGCAGAGACCAAACTGCAGTCCGCCATCTTCAGGTAGTCAATGATGTTGCTGAAAGAGGAATTAAACTGATAACTGAATACTGTAATATTTCAAGCAAAAATGAACAGGAAAAGCAGGACTTACTTCTAGTTGTAGCACAGCACAGAAAAGAAAACCCTTGTACATAATTAGCTTACCTCTATGCTTCATAATACTTGACAACGTTGCTTGCAAATTTGTATACTGTACTTACGCCTTCGTCTGAAAATTAGAACAAAAAACAGTTTGTAATAAAAAGGTCAAATTGTATAACTTACCTTTCTTTCGCCCTGTAGTTCGGCAACCTAAATACCAATAAAACTGCACTCACTCCTTATGTACTTTTTCCTTGCGAACAAAAAAGGTCTTATTTATTTTTGTCGAAATCCATCAAATAAGGGTCCAAATCGGCGATTTTCCGTGAATTTTACTTGTCTGCGCCTGGAGGGTAGGCAAAATTCGTCATATTCGAACAAACTAAAATGCATGTCACTTCAACTTTTTCTTGCGAACAAAAAAGGTCATATGCATTTTTGTCGAAATCCATCAAATAAGGGTCGAAATCGGCACCCTGTAGAATAAAACCGCAAAAATACCATAAATATCATAAAATCGACCGGCGCGACCCCTAAATATTGATCAAAAAATCTGAAAAAAAACTGAGGGGTCCTGACATGAATTGGCACAAAGTGCCGAGCGCTCCCGAAAAGTTCCGAACACTTTTGGCATTTTGGATCACCCTAGCCAGACACCCCTTCCGGTGTGGATCGACAGACACAAAAATAAGTTCTCAACATTTTATCTTAACCTAGAATAACTCAAAAAAAATAATTGCCCGGACTCATGGTAGAGGGATCTCGTGAGGGACAAAAACGTTTAAACCATTTTGATCAAATCTTTACAAATTACAAGTTACTTGTTCCTCGAACACTTTTGGTAACCAGCCATTTTATTTTCAACTGACGCTCACTTTCTTTAATAAGAGAAAAAGAGGCACAACGGAAAAAGCTTAACTTAAAAGAACAAAAAAAATTAACATTTTGCGGAATTATGCTTAACAACTATGAAAAAAAAAGAAAAAGCATCGTACAATATATACAGACTCTCAAAATCCATCAAAGGGAACAAACAATTTATCCCAAAAACAAAATAAAACTAAAACATCTTTAAGAAATAAAGACAAAAATCCAAATCAGACTCAAATAACTCACTATATTAGAGGAACAGTCTGACGCCTACCTTTCTTCCTTTGGAGAAAACCGATGCTCTTCAATCCAAGCTACGTAGAGAGAACAAAATGACTCCTTTATGGGAAATTGATAATGTACGGCAAGGCAACAGCAGTATCCCTCGTCAACGACCAACACGAAGTGATTTCTTGGCGTCCTTTCGCCGGCTTCCCGCTCGTCTACCTCGCTCCCCGACCAGGTCCAGTAGGTGCTACCCCCTTTTCGATCCACGTCCAGCTCTCATCGGTAGAATAGATTCCATCCTGAGTACCCTTGACAATCGTGCGTAAATCATCACCTTGTGTCTAGTGTGCCGGTAGTGGCAAAGATGCCTGCCCGTATATAATGACAAGTGCCGAGCCGGTTGTTATTTCGGTACTCTGCAGTTGTAGTAAATAATGATTTAACCCCGCATGACATGGATTAAATCTCGGGTTGAAGTGCGTGGTAAAGTAGACCGTGTGTGTTGTGTGGTGGCAGTGCCCCTTTGTTAAATCAACCTGTGGGTGGAGATCGCGAAGGGCCTCCTTCCTTCCCTTGTTGGTTTTTTTCGGCGATGTGAGAAACTCCAAAGTTTTCTTTTGATTCAGAGAGAGACTCCGGTCTCTCGAGGAAACAAAGGTAGGACGTCAGGTGCCCCAATACGTAAGTGACCTAGCCCTAACCTAAATTAAAGTGTACATTGTATACATGGGTAACGTCCCTTTAATGGAAAATAAAATAACTTATACATAATTAAAATTTCTTTCTTTCACACTCATCCTCATACTACACTCTCAGACTCATCCTTAAATAATTGAATTTCTGAGTTCGTGCTGGCCTTGGAATTTGTCGCGATCATTTTATATAATTTAAATTTGAAGTCAGGGGAGGATCCCCAACGGGTGGTAAGCCACCTCGTTACAATGTATATTTTTTATGAATATGTGTTCTCCAACATGTTATGCTTTTCTCTGTTAATACTTCAAGTATGATTGATTACTTAATAATTAATAAATCAATCTTTTCTGTAACAAATAAATATTTTATATACTTTGGGTTTAAAATTTAGAGCGAATTCTTCTTCATCATGAGGTTCATAAGTAGGTAAAAATGAAATAATTTCTAAATTCAGTCACCCCAAAAGGACCCTGGTGGTACGTATCTATCCGGTACTGAAGCACCCGCTCTGTGAGACGAGGGTAACCACCTCCCCGATCTCTTACAGCGAAGTAGAGATTCGTGGTGGCGGAAAGTAGGCATGTGGCTTGCGAGTAAAAATACCCAAATTTCCCCTCGCTGAAGAGGCTTGATCTAAAGGCATATAAATTTACATGGAAAGAGCGCTTTTTCCTAAACATTTTCTTGTTATTGTTGTTTTGTTCTTATTTATTTTTTTTTTTTTTTTAATAGACTGTGTTTTTGCGTCTGGAACCGGCAACACAGTGTAGGGACAGCACCCATGGTTGCTGGCTATTTTCTGAGGAGCAGCAGGGCTGCCGTCCTACAATTGTTTCACAATACTTGATGTTCTGATTTAAATTCAACAAACTTAGTACAAACAGGGAATGGCGATGGTAAAGCAATCACTCGATTTGTGAGTTTGTATGACGGAAGGTGATTTTTTATAAATTTTCAATCCGTTTTCATTCAGAAGCTCATCTAAACGAGTATTCATTTTCGTAACACTTTATCTCATCTCTGATGGGGTAATTGATCGATTCATGAATATAAATTCATTTATTCTATAAATTTGATTAATTCCCAAATTGAATCATTCAATTTATACAAATTGAGTCTAGAAAGGTCAAAAGAAACATTGAATTGAAAAGGAAATGATTTGCTGTCCAACAGAAAGGGACGTTAAAAAAATTCTACATAAATTACCTATTAGGAAAGCGAAACTCTATTTCTTCACAGAGCCAACATAGCACAGAGATTTTCACGAAATCGAGTCTCCCTTGTTAGAAGCAAATCAATGAAGAATTCTGGTCATTTAAGAAGGGGAGAAAGAGGAACAAAATTAATGAGAGAACAAACTCAAGGAAACAATGATTGAATAAGAATAACTGAATTTTGAGAATAAAAACCATTAAGTTCATTACAAGAATAGATCAATTCTATGAGAAAGACACTTGAAACAACTTCATTTAGAAGCGAATCAGAAACCTATGATTGAAGCTTGAAACTGTCCAAGTGCATCCAGATTTAAGAGTAAAAAATACTTGTTGAAAACAAAAAGTAATGCTCAACTGAAAAAAAATATGCTTGCACAAAAAATAATTTAAAAATCTTAAACATTATCAATTTTTAAATCTTCATTCATGAATATTTTTTGATTTAAAATGAAACTATTTGGTTGAAAGTGAATCTTCTTTGGTTGATGATTGAACTATTCTGCTTGAAAATTTGTCTTTTGGGGTTGAATTCAAATATTTTTTATTTAAAATTAAAACGCTTTCTTGGTTGGAATGTCTACTACAACATTACTCCTTGAGAATTTCTAAGAAGTAGCTTTGTCGATAGATCGAAGCGACGGAACAGCGCTGCGAGCGAGGAGCATGCTTCTCCCCCGTCTGCCACCATCATGGACATATATGTAAATTAACGGGACGGAGCACAAAGTCCCATCTTAGGCGAGCGGGCTGACTCGTTACAGCGAGAGGGGTGAAGTTATTCCCACTCTATCGTGGGGTGCCAGGGACGACTACGCGCGTGAGGCGCGCGTCATTTGCAGTGGAATGCGGCGGGCTGCCCCCCCCCCCCCCCCTTACTTACGCGTTGCCAGGCTCCACAGGTTTGTGATCCATCCCGTTAATTTCTATGTCCATGGCTGCAATCTGTAAGGCGCGCACGAGCGACCAGCAAATGCGCCACATCAGTCATGCGTCCGTGTATCTTCAACAGTTGACGCGAACGGATCGCTCTCCAAGTGTAATCCGTATCAAGTCTTCCGAGTGTGTATTATATTTAATAAAGAGCTTCAGTGCTCATGTGTAATCGTGTGTCAGTGTAAAATGTATTGAACCACCTATATACAAACCTCTGAAATATATCCAATAAATGAGTGTGCTCGCCCAGAGCAGCTCCATTCCTACACAATTGATTTTTTTTTGTTGATTATTCGGTTCATTTTGTTGTTGAAAATTAATTTGTTAAACTGAAAATGTAAGTATTCCAGTTCAACATTCACCGTTTCAGTTATAAATTCATCTCGTTGGTTGAAACTTTAATTATTTTCTTGAAGAACTTATTTTTATATTTTGAAAATTAATTTTATTAACCGAAAATTGAACGATTCCATTTTTGATTGAATATTGATATTTTCGCCTTGCAAATTCAACTACTTTGTTAACAATGCAACTATTTTGTTAAAAAATTATTATTTTATTGTTGAGGATTCATCTCTTTGGTTATAAATTTAACTATTACTTTGCATTTTTTTATGTTGTTGAAAGTTACTTTTTATAACTGAAAATAAAACTTTTCCATTTTTAGTATAAAATTCTTTTTTTTTTTTAAACGAATTTTTTAGTTCGAACTTTCCTCTTTCTCGGTTAAGAATGCAACAACTTGGTTCACGTTTAACTTATTTGCTTAAAATTCATACTTTCAAAATGTGAATTTTGAAAATCTGATAGTTGTGTTAGGCGTGAAAGACAATTATTGTCGTAGACACTCTTTACTTAGGTCTATATTTTTGTGTGCAGAACTAGTCTCTTTTTTCCTCCAAATAATTTATATAATCCGTACCTTTTTTAAATCCAGACTGGATCTCGGGTAATTCATTATACGTTTCCATCCATAATAGAAGCATGTCCGCCAAAATTTGAGTGAAAATTTTAGCAATGCAATTTACTAGGGTTATTGGCCTAGAGTTATCAGGGTTGCCCGTGTCTCCCTTTTTATGCAGCATAGTAATGGCCAGAACCCCCCAATCTCTTGGAACTGCTTGGGTTTCCAAATTTTTCTTAAATAGATGCTCTAAATAAACTAACCAATTTTCGGAAAGTCTTTTATAAAAACTATAATTCTGTCAAAACCCGCCGCCTTAGAGTCTTTACATTTTGTTAAGCTCTCCATTATTTCCCCAATCGATACGCTTCTGTCCAAGATGGGATGCGTGGTGTAGTTAAAATTATATTGCATTACCGGTATTTTTGGAAAATTTTCCAAAAGATACGCATACCATGATAAACCATCAATATATCAACGGAGTATTTCTTTTGGCGTTTCTTGTTAATAATAACTGACCAGAATTCGGATTAATTACGTGTAGAAGCCAAGGAGTCTATCAGTTTATTATCGAAAGCCTTTCTTTTATCAATTAAAAGTTTTTCATACGACTTCTGAGAGTCAACGTATACCTTTTTTCTTTCCCCGTTATAGTCCTTCATGAATTCCTGAAAATTGAAGCCCATTTTCCATTTTGCTACTCGGCAATCTTTATCGAACCAAGGATTGTTATTATTAATAATATATGCTCTTGTCTGACTACTTTTACACATACCCAGACATTTAGCTACTTCAGTTATAGTAAAAATTAGATTGCTATTAAGCGCGTCTACACTACCCTCCACATTCGCAACCTCGTCTCTCCATCTCATGCATTCCTTAAATTCTTCGCTCTTTTTAATATTTAACATTATTCTGTTAATTTTATATGTATTGTCGTGAGACTGTATCTGGATAGAGGGCATGCCCTTTAAATAGAGAATTAGCGGTAGGTGGTCAGACAAAGTAGCTAAAGGTAAAACTTTAAAATCGTTAACAATCAGCAAAGTTCCTATTTTCGACCAAATAAAATCAGTTACACTCCTGCAATGCCCTGTAAATGTAAATTGTCCAGGAGAGTCAGAAGGGGCTCTACCATTCAGTATGAATAACCCATTTGTTTCCATAAAATTGACGAGTTTTTTACCTCTTGAGTTTGACAATGAATCCAGTGACGATCTTTCCCAAAGAAATGCACATTCATCAGCAAACATACTTTCATCGAACTGATTCAATGAAGCAATTCGAGAATTGAAGTCACCTCCCACAAAAACGGGAAAATTAGCATGAGACACACTTATTACTTCCAATGCCTGATAAAAGTTCTCCAGGAAAGAATCAACACTGGCAAGTGGGGAAAGATGTACTGCGCACAACACAAACTTCATGTCACAGCTTTGCACTTTGATGAATCAACACTGGCAAGTGGGGAAAGATGTACTGCGCACAACAAAAACTTCATGTCACAGCTTTGCACTTTGATAGATATGAATTGATTTTAACACAGCACTAAATTTGCGGAATACCGCCTTTTATTTAGAGCGATTAGGATACCTCCTTTTGCTCTACCTCTGACTGCGTCCCTTTGTGCCTTGATGTGGAAAAGCTGCATATCGGTTGTTAGAACCGACGAGTAAAAGCCTAGATCTTCCACCCAAGTTTCGTACACACATAGGATGTCCATTGGTACGAAGATGTTTTCTAGGTCCTTGAGATTGGAGATGCCGTGTAAATTCCTTTATAAAATGAAATAGGTTTCCGTTAGGGACTTCTTCTTTCTGTGTCGCATGTTTTTTGCGCCTTTCCTTCATTGCCGATTTAGTCTTTAGCTGGTTGTCTGCTGGTATTGCCCCTTCTTCGTCAGCTGAGTAATCTTCCAGCATACGCTTCCCTTAGACTTGAATCAAATCATTTACTCATTCTGCGATCGTTGACAATCGAAATTCCCAGTTTCTTATAATCCTATATTTTGGAAAAGATGATTATCACCCAACGCACACCAACAAATTTCACAATAACAGGTTGTTTCCCTTTAAGTTTCCCCAGCCTGTAAGTGTAATCGATAGACAATTCGGGTATTTGTAGGCCGACCTTCTAGAAACTTGATGTTATTGTATCGAGCAAATTATCATTATGTTCAGAGTTGTCTCTCAATCCAAGTATGAGAGTGTTCTTTTCTCTAGATTTTTGGTCTGAATATTCACGATCCTGTTCTACACACTTAACTTTTTCGGAAAGCAGCTCCAGTCTTGAGTCCACCTTTTTTGATACAATGGTGGATTCCTGCACTTCCTTTCTCATGTCCTTGTGAAATTGTGTCAACAGCTCGTTACTTTTGAGCAAGGTGCTTAACGATTCCTGCAGACGTTCCTCCATTTTTTTTAGTTGTAGGGTTCTACGGATATTTTACAGCTTCCAATAACCTCCCAAAATTTATATAGAGTCTCCTCTCAATAAATAAACCACGGAATTGTCCAAATTACGATACATTAGACAAACACTGGGAAATCGATTATACGCTCCTCAAACACGTCTGCTTTCAACCATGCACCAAGCTAAACTGCGTATGTCTATATTCTTGGTGAAAATCTATTTTTTTCTTCAGAATAATTTTGTTAACCAAAATTTTCAAAAATCGATTTTCGAAAATCTGAATGTTGTGCTATGATGTGCCAGGCGTGCAAAATAGTTATTGTCCTATACACTTTTTACTTAGGTCTATACTTTTTGGTGAACACTTTTTTTCCGCAGAAAATTTTTTTTAATCCAAAAGTTTTCAAACTGCGATTTTCGAAAATCCAAAAGTTGTGCTAGGGGTGAAAAACAATTATTTTGCTATGCACTTTCTACATTAGTCTCAATTTCGTGGTGAAAATTTATTTTTTTCCTCAAAATAATTTTTTTAATCCAAAAGTTTTCAAAAGGCGAATTTCGAGAATCTGGAAATTGTGCTATGTTGTACTGAGCGTGCAAAACAATTACTGTCCTGTACCTTTTTTACTTAGGTCTGTATTCTTTCGCGAAAATCTAGTTTTTTTCCTCAAAATAATTTTTTTAATACAAATGTTTTCAAAATGCGATTTTCCAATATCTGAAAGTTGTGGTTGAAGTGCAAACAATTATTTTGCTATGCACTTTTTACTTAAGTCTATATTTCTTGGTGATAATCATTTTTTTTCCCTCAAAATAAGTTTTTAATCCAACATTTTTCAAAATCAGAGTGTCCAGCGTATGGTAAAAGCAAGAATTGTATATTTGTTATTTTTCAAATATTGCGCGCCATTAAACTACACATGTGTGTGTGTTACGGTCCAGCAGTTAGACTCCGATGCTCTAAGGAGTCGAAAATCGAAATTTTTCGGTTTTCGACTGAATAGACTTTTTTATTTTAAAAAAGATACTGCGCAAGCGCGAAAAATATATAGCACTTCCGTGAGTTGTTAGCAATTTTTCCGTAAAATGTACGTGGGAATAGTAAATATTAAAGAAAAAAAGATATAAAGGGTATCATTCCCGTTGATTCACTTAAAATGCATATTAAAAATTGCGCGGAATTCAGAAAAGTGATATGTGACTGAGGTTATGTGTGCGCCGGGAAAAAATGCAAACTATTTGAGCGGACAATTTCTTCATTTGAAATGTTCAAAACTGAAGTGCAAGCACTCAAAGTGATACTCTTGAATTTCAAGCTTTTAAAATTCAGCTTAAAAATATTTCAATTCAAACGCTCAATAGGTTATTATTCCTTCAAAATGGAAGCTTTTACAACTTCAACAGAATACAAGGCTCATTTACAAATTTAAATTTCTGAAATTCAAACGATTCAACTGCATTTCTTTGAAAATTCTTGATCAGCCTCTTTAATATATTCCTTTTATCCTCACAGATAATCCTATTTCTATGTAAAACACCATTTTTCTACTATTCCAACTATGCGACTATACACGATGTAAGCATAACCTACATTCTACATACCGGGCTACAAGTTGTTGCGTTTTCCCTTTGGCACATTGTTTTCTGCACTTCAACCACTCTTCAGCTGGCAAATGGTGTTGTTGTCTACCTTTTTAGGTAGTAATTTGGCACCTGACACATCTTTTTCATTTAATTTTACATTAAAATTTGGTATAATAGTCTACATTTCAACGACAATATGCTCGAAACGTTCAAATGCCCGTTAAACTTAAGTGTCATAGCGGCGCCCAAGCTGCCGCTCTTAAATGCAAAAATCTTATTACGGAGGTGATAACGAGGAGGGAAATTGGGAGGCGGGAAAGCCGAGAAGAAGGTGAAATGCATTGAGACAAATTAGTAAGGTATAATAGGCGATTAATTGCCACTTACATTTCGTAGGCGACTGTCAGCCCTTGGCGGGTGCTGTTCAGGTGGCCTGAACGGGGACCGTGGTGGTGGCAGGAGATTTCCCTTGAAGTAGCGGTTCCAGCGAGAAGATAGCACAAGTTATCACAACGGCGAATCGTAGGAATCGCGAAGTAGGGAAGCGACACGAAAACCGAAAGAGGCGAGAGCATTCGACTTGGAGTCGAGCAAGCACAGACTGAGGAACCGCTGTGCTGTTCCTCGGGACTTCGGGTCCCCTCGGGGGATTCCGTTCCGTCTAGTGTGTGGCCCGGCAACCCTTTCGTGCAGGGTCGTACCGAGTCCCTTGTTATGGTAACAATTCTGTTACAATCTATTTTAAACATAAAATTAGAATTGGCTTTTTCTTAATTTCTATTGAAATTACTTATTGTCCGTAGTTGCGACAAACGTCGGAACGTTATCCTGAAATTTAGGAGAGAAGGGTTTAATATTCAGTGAGTTAGGCGCAGAAGTATCGGTTAAAAAAAATTATTTGTTTAATTAAATAATTATTGTAAAACTAAAAAAAAGAGCTAAAAGTTTATTACCAACAGTAGGCTAAATATACTTTAATTTGCCGAAGAAAAACAGAGAATGCAACTTGTATTGTAAACGTTTCATTTTTATAATTTCATTTTAGAGTATTATTATGTGTAAATTTTATGTTTATAAGAAGTCTCATTTTTACAGGAGCATACTATAAAGTACTTTTCAAGTCTGATATATGTACGGGAATTTGGAGCAAGTCTGCGGGAAATGTATGGGAAATGTACGGGAATTTTATCACGCCGCTTTACTGGACACCCTGAAAATCTAGGTTTTTTTCCTAAAAATAATTTTTTAAATCCAAAAGTTGTCAAAATGAGAATTTCGACAATCTGAGAATTGTACTGGGTTGTGTTGAACGTGCGAAACAATTATTGTCCTATAAACCTTTTTACTTAGGTCTGCATCAACGAAAGTATCGGATAGGAATTCTTTCCGAATCATTCCAAATTATTCTGGAATCTATATCCGAATGAACCCGAATTAATCCGAACCAATCTGAAAAAGTTCTACATTTCGTTCGATACAAATCGCTTTAAAATTAATCCAGCTCAATCCGCTTCAATCCGGACTTTCACTTCGAACCAAATTTTCAATACAAATAAATCCGAATCAATGCGAACTTGGATTGACCTAACCCGATTTTCAGTCCGAATGAATCCGAATTCGGATTGAATTGGATTCATTCGGATTTAAAATTGGTTTACGTCAATCTGGGTTCGGATTCATTCAGATTGAAAATTTGGTTCGGATTGATTCTGATTAGAAGTTCGGATTGAGTCGGATTAATTTTATAACCGATTTCGATCCGACGAAAGACAGAAAATTGTGCTAGATTGTGCTGGGCGTGCAAAAAAATTATTGTGCTATACAATTTTTACTTATGTCTATATTTTTTGGCGGAAATCAATTTTTTTCCTCAAAATAATTTTTTTTATCTAAACTTTTCTAAAATGCGAATTTCGTAAATCTAAAAATTGTGCTAGATTGTGCAAGGCATGCAAAACACTTATTGTCCTATACACTTATTACTTACTTCTATATTTTTGGGTGAAAATGTGGGTTTTTTTCCACAAAATAATTTAGGTAATTAAACACTTTCGAAATGCGAATTTCGAAAATTCGAATGTTGTGCTAGGTTGTGATATTCGTGCAAAACAATCATTGTCCTATACACATTTTACTCAGGTCTATATATGTTTCTGTAAAAATCTAGTTTTTTTCCTCAAAATAATTTTTTCAAGGCTGTGTATAGATGTCCGGTGCCGGGCGCTAGGTTTATATGCGGTAGATTGCTCTGATTGGTGACGCGGCAGTTAGCGGGGTCTACCGGACAGCAGTATAGTGTAGGCCTGTACGGCATCTGACTTATAGTCAACATTTCTTATTTTTTCGAGACGTGCACGAGGTATAACCTCAAAGTGAAGTATATAATTTGGAATATAACTGTAACTTTTTTACACACTTTAATATGTTATTGTCTATTTAAAATGAGTTATTTGGTGTTTCCGATTTTATTCTTCCTTGTTCATTGACTTTATAATTCTTTTATTACTAAGAAGACAAGGCATAACTTAAACTGAAGTATGTTATAATTTGAAAGAAGAATATAAGTGTAACTTTTTGTTTACACAGTTGAATATGTAATTGTTTATTAAAAATGAGTTATTTGGTGTTGCCGATTTTATCTTTCCTTGTCCATTTACTTTATCATTCTTTGATTACTAAGAAGATTTTTATATCATTTTATGTATGGGTGTTGTAGCCAGTTATTATTTTAGAAGTGTATAAATTATTTGTTTTCGATAAGTTTAACTTGTGTAAAACTTCTGTTTTAATGAAACTCCCAAGAATTGTATTTATTGTAGAGAATATTTTTAGGAAGAAAATAAGCCGCGTCAATGATAAAAATTAAAACTAAAATGATAATTGTTATCTACAACGAATGAAAATCGCTAACACGAACTAAGCTCTTTTACATATGCGATGAACAATTAAATATTCAACTAATAATGAAAATCAATACTACTACAAAATTGATTTCCGAATAGTTTTTCAAAACTCATTGTAGGATCTTTTGAAGCCAAAATTATTCCTGAAGACGATTCGGAAAATAATTTTTTTTTTTTAAATTACGTTGAATGACAATTGAAGATAAAAAATAAATTTTTGAGTTGTTTTCAAAATAACTCATTATAAAGATTCTTCAGGAAAATTCTATATCTTTAAATCGACTTTGAATAGAAATTTTATTTTATTCAGGAAAAAAAGGAATATTAGAGTAGTTTAAAAAAGTACTTCAAATTAAACGCGACAATATAATGTGTACATCTCAAGAAAATAAGAAATGTACTAAGTAAAATAAAAAATCTGAAATCTCAAAATTGTGCTAAGTTGTTCTAAGCGTGCAAAACAATTATTGGTCTATACTCTTTTTACTTAGGTCTATATTTTTTGATGAAAATCTATTTTTTTCCTCAAACTGATTTTATTTATTTTTTTTTTTCAAACCTTTTCTCGGGTGAACCCGGTTTTTCGTCATAGCCACGGACTAAGTCAAGTGACTGATGAGAAGAGGATGTTCTAAGTTATTTTAATAAGATGTTTGAAATCATTTGCGATGATTTTGTAGGTGCAAAATTTGTTTGTATTACCGCTTGTTTGTCTTTACCGCTGTTATCCTTACACAGCAGCCGTGAGTTTTGGAGGTGACAACAGTCGCCTATGGATGCTTTCTTAGAGCTACCATGTATCACGCCATAGGTTCTTATTCACTTGCTTCCTGATGGTCTAGGAAGTTTCTTACAATGCGACTGGTGTTTAATAAAACCGCCTTCTGAACTGCCGCCAGTACCCTACTGACGCCTAACCCAGATGACAAAATGTCGGCACGATGCCACCCTATGTGCCGGCACGCGGTCCGATTGACCGGACCACACATTTTTTAAGCAAGTATAGAGTAACAAGTCACCAATTACCAATTTTGTCAAGGAAGCTGTTGTTTTTTATCTAAAATTATGTTATGCTTTTTTTCACAAAAGTCGTTGAATGAATTTCAATTGAACTTTTAAATTATAAAAAGTAAGCGTGCATACCAAAATAATTATAATAGAAAAGATTTAATTTCTGCCTGAGAAAATAAACGTTGGTTTCCCTGCTGTAATTGGTGCTTTTATCCTAAACTTTTCTTCTATTTAAGAAAGAACAATAACCATTTTTACTTCAAAATCTCTCGTCGTCTTCGCTATTTGAGGCATCACCATCGCGTTCGCTTTCAATAGAAGAAGCTTCGAGGTCTTCGCGATTCTTTAATTTGTGCCTGAACCTTTGTTTATTGGTTTTTAACACTTCAAGCATTATTTGCTTAATAATCAGGTTATTCTCAGGACCAGGGAACAAAAGACACTTGACAGCTGCCTCTAAAAATATGAAACAAGACCATTTACTAAGATGATATTAACATTTTTAAGAGTGAATTACAGTTTGAAGTAATTTAAAATACTCAGGATAAAAAACATTGGAGACTTTTGTGTCTCCAAACTTTGCACTTTCCTTCGTCTTCTGCCCAGCAAATTTCGAGACTAACTCATTCGTCATGACCTATTTCAAAGAACAACTGAGAAATTCTTTAAGCTTACATCCCCCTAACAGCAGTAGGTGATTATGCTGAAACATTTCATAAAGAAATAAAGAAATTTAATGAAGTGCATGTAACACTAACTCCAAAAAATGTTTTTCTACTTTTTTCGCTCAACTGACGTGCACAGGAAGTGTGATATCAAGTTGAAACTTTTGAATCTTAAATAGGAAGCACTAAGGAACGTTTATCTGGTCCTGAATGTTTATAAGCACGAAACAAATTTCCATAAAATTTTTTCGACAGCATTTTTTTCTGACTATAAACATGTAGGATCAGATAAACGTTTCTTAGTGCTTCCTATTTCAGCTCCTAAAGTGTCAACTTCATATCTTAATTCGAGTGGCGTAAGTTGGCACAAAAAAAGTAGGACAACGTTTTTTGAGGACAGCGTTACATGCCCACAATAAACTATATGCGTAAATATTCAAAAACTTAATTTCCTGCAAGATTTTTCTTGAAAATTAATAGATATACGAGATTTACCCGTTTTTGACGTTTTTCCTTGCTTTCATGATTATCTAATTCTTGACTCTCTGCAACCGTATTTAAGAGGATATCCTGTTAGTGGTTCATACAGAGTGTTCGATAATTCTTCTTTACCTAGGTTCAAATGCGATAGTGACTGCAATATTTCTTCGTTCTGTCGAATTTCCACCTCATTTTGCCTCTCTAAATTTCTACGCATACAATAATTTGCAAAAATTGTATTCTCTAATGTTTTGCATTCACTAACATTCTCGCGGATAGTGTTCCTATCTTTGTAGTCCCTGTTATCGTATGTCTCCTCTGGTGTGAAGGGTGACGAAATACATTCTGTGGACTTGGATCTGAATTAAATTTAAATGAAACATTATTATTTCAAGGATTAGGAATGAAAATAATTCTATTTTCCTGAAAAGCATGATTTTTTTTTTGAAAAAAGGGAAAATTCTTCTTTTAAAAATATGTAAGAGTGAAATAAACACAAGCAAAATAAATGCATTACTTTTATAAGAATACTGAAAGTTCATGAACAAGTAAAATGAACTTCCAAACGTGGGGAATGGTTCTGTAATTTTAAAAAACCATAATAAAAATTACATTTTAGCTCCATTGTCATGTATATTATATACTTCACTTAAAAATTATTATTTCTCGTATCCGAAAGATCTTTGGAAAACATAGAAGGATGATTGCGGAATTCCATATATTTATTTACTATTTCAGGTATAACCACAGCTGGTGATTTAGGGGGAGAATCAGTTGGTTCCACTTCCTATTGAAGGAGTGTTGACCTGAGTGCCTGAGCTCTGAAAAAGTTAAGAAAATACAGTAATTTTTATGCAAGAAAAGTATACCAAGTCAAGTAATTTTATCTGGGTGACGATTCAGCGTACTATTTCAAATTCCCGTTCATTCTAAACATCCTTTAATACAACAGACCAAAACATTACAAATCAGATACATTTTGAAACAAATACTTCAGTTTTCCACTAAAAAATATCTTCTTTATTTGTTTATACTCTCTCCCTTCTACGGGTTTGAGAGTCTTCACATAACCATTACATGTATTCTTACAAACAAGCCTTATACTATCTTATTAACTATTTTTTACATATTGTCTTACATTACTATTCTTATTTCTAAACGCTTGCGACTTTGCCCTGGGCTTCCGTTTCCTCTTACCATTATCAATCTCATAATTTGACTCTAATCCGCAACTCTACTTCGTAATTCTCCTTCTTTAGGAGTCATTTTTTGGCTTTTTACTACCCTGTGGAACCAGCTCTCCCTCTCAGCTCTTCCAGCTTCTTCATCCATTCCTCTCCCTGACCATTTTCATTCAGAATCCATTTCATTCTCTCTTCTATGCTCTCCACTCCCCCTTCGTCACCTGTACACCTCTCTAAAGCGTGCACCTACGTTTCCTGCTCATACTTACATACTCCGCACACATACTCTTCATCATTCATCCAGTACCTACATGCTCTAACACCCTCTCCCAGTCTGAATCTTATCACTATTCCATTTACTCTCCTTTTTAATCTTTTGAAGATACTCTGGTTCCCCTACCTTTTCACCATTTTATACCAGCTGTTGTACCTTGAATCAACGATTTTTTCCCATCTTTCCTCTTCTTGCCTTGCCTTAATATCTTCCTCTATTTCCTCCCACTCTCTACCCCTAACTTGCATACCCCACTCAAACCTCATTACATGCCTCTCATCCTCCCGTTTTGAACGCCCCACGTTGCCCCTCCTCTCTTTATCCATAACCTCTCGGACACACGCTTGTACAATTTTGCTTCCTTCTCCCCTTCTTAATTTCTCTTCGAAGTTCCAGGCTCTTTTCGCTTGCCTCACCACCATTTTTTCTCGACCTATTTCTTCCCTCAGCATATAACCTGGGCAGCTCCAACTCACTCTCATAACCCATCTCAAAAATCTCTCCTGCAAACTTTCCACTCCCTTATGTTCTTTCCATCCCCAAATTTCCACTCCATAGCTTAACACTGACCACACTAAGACATCAAATATCCATACTCTCATCTTCCAGTCGTCCTTGAACCTTCTTTTTCCTATACGCCATACTTGTCCCATTAGTTTACTCGCACTTACTCTTGTTCACATTCACCGTTAAACCCTTTTCTCTCACATATTCTTCGAACACTCTCATCAACAGATTCATACCTCTTTCATCATCCGCTACTAGCACTACATCATCTGCATATGCTAGTGAGTAAGTACACTTTGCCTGTTCCTAGCGTTATTCCCCCTTTTCCTTTCCTCTCCAACTTCTCCTCCAAATCTGGCAGAAGAATACTAAACAGAAGTGGGCTCAACGGACAGCCTTTTGTGAGCCCCCTTGCTGACAAGAATTCCTCTCCCTTCTTGTCTCCTATCTTCACCCTTATCTTAGTTTCCACGAATATTTCTTTTATCCTCTCTATTAATCCTTCGTCTACTCCCCTCTCTTTCATGGCTGCCCATAACACCCTCCTGTTAACTGAGTCAAATGCTGCCTTAAAATCGACGAACAGTGCAACTAGTTTCCCTATCTTTCGCCCTAGGTTCCTATTGACTAGATAGTTGAGCACGTAGATGCTATCTATGGTTCCCATCCCTTTTCTAAAACCCGTTTGATTGTGTGGTATACTTCCTTTTTCTTCCACCTGTCTTTTCAGCTTCCTTCTCAGCACTTCCGCATAAATGTTATATCCCACCGACATGAGTGTGATCCCTCTATATTCCTCTACCTTTTTTCCTTCTCCTTTCCATACCTCATTGCAAATCTACCACATTTCTTCTCTCACTCCTATTCCCCCATATTTCAGTCCTTCATTGTCCAACCCATCCTCCCCTGTTGTCTTATTTCTTTTTAACCGAACAATTGCCTCATTTACCTCTTCCCTACTAATCTCGTTTTCGCTATTCTCGTCTCGCTCCACCGCTTTTCTTCCTTCTCCCTTTACCCTATTTTCCACACCTCCTAACAGCCCCTTGAAGTGCTTCGTCCACCCTTTCATTCCTATTTCTTCATTTATGCCCTTCCTTACTCCTCTTTGCCTGTTTATCACTTCCCATTCCCTCCCTTCCTTTACCGCTTTCTCTACCTCTTCCATGTACCTTTTTTTTCCTTCTGTCTTTCCTCCTTTATCATTCTTTCGTGCTCTCTCTTTCTCCTGTTGAGTTCTCCTTTTGTCATTTCCCCTTTCCTCCATTTTCTTACACTTTCCTTCATCCTTTCTTTACTTTCTCTGCATTCATCGTCCCACCAACCTCTCCTAAACCCCTCTTCTTCTCTTGGTCTCACCTCTTCCCTCACTTTATCAGTCACTCCTTTGAGATTTTCTAGCAGCTTGTCTACTCCTTCCTCTTTCAAACCTCCTATTTCCTCGTTTTCTATTTTTTCTTTAAATTCTCTAAATTTTTCCTCCCCTCAAAAGCCCATTTTTAATTTATTTTTCCTCTTTCCTTCCCTCTTTCCCCTACCCCGCTTTGGGCTACCACCTCTCATTGTCGCAATCACCGGAAAGTGTTCTGAGCTTATCACGTCGCCCACTTCCATTTTAACCATCAACTCCCTTATTCTTTCTTCTGCCAGAATGTAATCTATGACGGTGTCCCCTATACCCGCGTACGTATATTCCCCTTCTTCATCCCCCTTGGTATTGCCGTTACAAATGAACCATCCCACTTCTCCCAACAAGTCCAGAAGCCTCCTGCCCTCCCGGTCCGTTTCTTTTTGCTTCGAATTTCTTATGAACATCTCCTTTTCCCTATCCCATACCTCTCCTCCTTGTTCCACGGTCCATGCATTCAAGTCCCCCCCTATTAGGACCAACCTGTCACCTTTTTCTTCTGTCCATTTCCTTATTGTTCTCCACTCTCCCTCTTCTCCTCTTCTTCTGTACAAACATACTACTTCCATCATAACTTTTCCTAATTTTATTCTCCTAACCATTGTTCCGTCCTTTTCTTCTCTATACTCTCCCTTTTCTTTCTCTACCACCAGTTCCTTTTTTACCCCTGACACCATGCCACCCATTCCTCTTCCTGTTACATGCTCCTTTCTCGCTGCTTGCATCTTCCACTCATATGCTTTCGGTAATATTCTTTTCATGCCTTTCCATTCTCTTTCATCTACCCACCTCTCACTCATCATTATCACATCCCACTTCTGCAAATCTCCCCAAAATCCTTTGTCCTTGTTTTTTAGTCCTGAAACATTCCAGAACGTTTTGACCCCCCCCCCCCCCCGTGATACTTGCATTCCCATTTTCCTCTATCTTGTCCCCTTTATTCACTACCCATTTCCTACCCTCCCTCAGATCTTCTACTTTATCGTCCCAATTCCATATATCTCCGTTTACCCATATCCTATCTCGCCCGATCCTTACCCTATTACCTTTACTCCTCTCGGTCCATGCCTTTCGCTCGATTATCCACTTTCTTCTCCCTTCTCGCCACGTCAGGTCATCTTCGATTCTTTCTTTTCTTCCTTTCAATAACTTCTTCTTCTCCATCACTTCATACTTTTCCTCCTCACTTCCTAGTTTCACTAAAAACATACATTCTTTCCCCTCTTCCTTCCCTCCTAGTCTTTTTATCCCTTCTACTCTGACTTGAACGCCGATGTCTCTCATCAGCTTCTCAATCTCTTCCTTTTCCCTGTCCGCTTTCAAACCCTTCACTATTATATTCTTTTTCCCCTTTGCTCTTCCTTCTCCTTTCATTCTTCCTTCAATCTCCATCAGTCTCAAGCGCCACCTTTCATTCTGCTCATGCATTACCCCCTCACACTCTCTCACTTCTTCCAAGCTCCCTTTCTCTTCCACTTTATGCTCATTCCTTAGTTCTAGCTTGCTCACTCTTACTTCTAACAATTTCATATCCCTTTGTCTATCCTCCTCATTCTGTCTCTGTCTATTTCCTATGCTTTCCAATTTGTTCCATACCTTCTATTTCTCTCCTTTCCATAATGCATCCCATTCTTCCCACTTTTGTCTCACTTTTCTTACTTCGTCTTTTACCTCCTCCCCTTGCCGCCGCATATCATTCAGTCTTTCGCATGTCTTATCCAATCTTCCGCAAGTCTCCTCTCTAAATCCCTTTATAAGAGCTTCTAATTTTTCCAGCATATTCCCTTCATCCCTATCTCCATCCGATGTTCTTTTTTTCATCTTAACTTTTAAATTTCATTGCCCTTCTCCGCGTCTTTGCCCACCCTTTCTCTTTTCCTTCTATTGTCTGCCGCTTTCTCCCCATCGCTATTCACGCTCTCGCTGTTAATCGCGTTTGCCGACTGTTGCCACCTGTGTAACATCTCTCTCGAACCCGAACTCCTTGATCTGAATCTTTCTAAATTGGTGGGCCTCCCGCGAGTCCCGCGCCTATGACCCCTTCCTCGACTCGACTCTGCCATTGCCACGGGGTTTAAAGGCGTAGCAAACGTATCATCTGCGCTCCCCTCACTGATTGCCTCCTCTGCGACGCTATCCTCTCTCTCTCTCTCTCTTTGCTATCACTCTCTCTTTTTGCTTCACACTCCTCACCAAATTCGCTCTTTTTCCCTCTGGAAACGTGCTGTGGACTCCGCGTAACAGGCATGCTGCTATTACGTATTAACCGACCGTTAGCCTTAACTCCCCCACTCCTGTTTCCTCCCTTCACCACCCGTCACTATCTATTACAACCGCAAACTTTAAAAAACTTACTCAAAACTCACCCTCTTATCCTGATTTCTTTTGGCAATGTGCGGCCACCTCTACTCCTTCTCCCTTCACACCCTTCGAACTCCTACCCTCTCCCAAAAATCCCAGTATCTCGCCGATGCGAACCTTACCTCAAAATCAACTCTCGTCAATTTTGATCTTTTTTGAATAAATTCGCACTTTCTAACGCTCCCTTCATTCACACTTGCACGTTCACCCCAATCCCCTTGCTCACCACACCCTCACCGTACTCACTCAACTTTTCACTTCTCCCCTGCCAAAAAAATGAAATAGATAAACTTTTAGTTGAAAAAATTAATTAAAAAAAAAAACAACAGATTTTTAACAAAATAGTTCAATTTTATACGAAAGTGATGAATTTCCAAATAAAATTATGAATCTTCAACTGGAATAGTTGAATTTTAAACCAAGAAGATGAATTTTCAACTAAAATTATGAATATTTAATTGGAATACTTGGATTTTCAACCAAAAAGTGGAATTTTTAAACAAGAAGTTAAATTTTCAAACAAAAAGATTAATTTTCTACCAAAAAATATAATCTTTCAACGAAATACATGAATTATTAACGAAAGAGTTGAATTTTCAAACAATAAAATTAATTTTCACCAATAAAGATAAATTATCAACCAAAACTCAAATAACTGAATTTTAAGTTAAAGATTAATGTTTAACCAAACAGATGAATTTTCAACTACAACTATGGAATTTTTAATTGTTAAAATCCAAAAGAAAAGTCGACGGACGGGAATAATCAGCTGTTATGCTTGCCGCCGAAAAAAATTCGACAAACACGCTTTTGGGCAACCGTTTCGAAATTTTTGTAGTAAAAGAACACACGACACACAAAAAAATATCTTTCAGAGTCAATTTATCCACGAAGTCACGTTTTTAAATATAAAATATGTCCGTTTCCTGCACCGCGACACGACGTAAACAAACCGTTGCCGGCGCTGCCGGCCGGACCATTGGAAGAAGGTTATGTTGCAGGAGACGAGTCGCAAATTCCCGCACTAATATGCACTTTAATTTTTTGAAATTATCAGAAAATCAGTTACTGCCTTCGATTTTAATACGCAATTCCGGTCTACTTCCGCGAATAGAATTGTATAGAGAATCTCTTACCAAAAATGAGGTTATAGGTTACACATGTTTAGATTTATATACTTACTGCAGACGCAATAACTTCAGCACATTCGTCTTTCTGATTGACACACGTGTACCCTTTTTAAAAGTTTGAAATTTCTACATCAAAACCACAATCGATATCACAAATAACTATAGTTTATACACTTTGAAAAGTTTGCATCAACACACGCGATACCGGCATTGCTGACGCCGCGGAAACACATTGCGTACGCAGAAAGCGAGTCAACTCAAAGCGCGCAGTGCAGGGGAACTGCGCGCGCTTTTTAAATCATAATTCTGATCTCAATTTGGAATATTTTACCTTTTTATAAATAAACAGCTACTTTTGATAATATATTATTTTCAAGATTAATTTTTAAATTCATTTTATAGTATTTCCTAAAAATAATTAATAATTATATGTTACAGAATGTGTTACTTCAAAAAATTATTATTTTTATTCTTCAGGATGTGTTATAAACAATTTCTTAAAGGCAATAATGAAAGAACTGAATCATCAAAAGTAGATATGTTTATTTATAAAAAAGGTAAAATATTCCAAGTTTCAGTTTTCAGGACACTGATTCCGACTAGACGATGCTTTATGGCAGGCACATCGTTTCTGAGGCGCCGTGCGGGTAACGGTCTTGAAACACTTGCACGCGCAATTGCAAAGGCCATCACATTGTGCCCGCAACTCGGCCTCCTTCACATTCATACTGATCAAGCGATACTTTATCGCAGGCATGCCGTCCGCCGCCCATCGGGCGGGTAATGTGCCAGGCACGTTTGTTATCTGGGAAATGTTCAAGATGTTCAGTGCATCTTGCGTGCACATTGCCTCTAGCGGAAATCACAATAGGATGAATAGATGCATGTTTCACATTCCTCCATATTGCCTTCACTTTAGGCTTTAGCTCGCTATACTTATGAATCTTGGTTGTATAGGTTGCCTGCAAATTTCGGTTAAGCGGACAAGCAATGTCGATGATGTAGAATCTTCCACCTTTTTTCTCTCGCACCACGATGTCAGGTCGATTGGCTCGGATGTGATGATCCCTCTGGATAGTCACATCCCACTATTAGATGCAATCTTCATTTTCTAAAACGGGCATTGGAATGTATCTATAGAAAGGCATCCATTCTGTTAAGAGTCCTAGGTTTAGGGCAAGTTTTTGATGTGTAATGCCCGCCACATCATTATGTCTGTGCGTATATTCTAATAGCACTCAGACTTTATAGCAAATACCGATGGAAAGGTCCGGTTAGTAATTGGAGACGCACTTTTGGTATAGATGGAGTTTATTTAATAAACTCATAGAAATTAACATACAGTGAATAAAGAAAGACTCTTAATGGATATCGCGCTCAAATATCGCACTTATTATAATCGCGCTCGCACAGTTAGTTTTCGCCGCTTTCTCGGTATTCGCATTTCGCACGCTCAACGCTCTTTTCGTTATCCGATTCGAGAGTTCGCAAACGACTGACTCTGCTCCTGCATCTCTCCGCACGCGTCGCTTCTTTTCCCCCTCTCCGCGCCATTTCAATACTTCGCGATACAACACATTACAACGAACTTTGCAAAACGCTAACACTCGGCCATCCTTTCGATTAACTCGGCCTCGAGTTAAAATACAAAAGTTATTTTTAAAAAAATATTTACAGGAGAATTTTTAATAGCTAAACATTCACTCCGTAACGCTGAGGTGGTCACCTATTTCGCTTCGGTCGTCCTGACTCATTTTCTACATTAATTATTTCGGGATCGCTTTCGCTGTCAACAATTTCATTACCTTCTACTGTTAACGCTCTTTCTTCTTTGTTTGAGTTTTCGCTCAGATTATCGTTGAAATCGAATTCTTTTCCGTCTTCATTTAAGGGGGGGTAC